>OX608082.1:17874956-18105772 GCA_951509765.1 Sphenella marginata
GAGACCTTTCCCCTGGTTCATTGCTCGACCGCTATTATTTCGTTGAAGCATAAACTTGGAAGACTTCTTAAATGGTATAAGAGTAGCCCACAACTAAGCCGCTTGCATATAAAACATGTAGTCCAATAAACGGCGCTATGTTCTAGGCGAGGACTACCATACTTAATTTCCTTAAAA
Organism: Sphenella marginata; assembly: GCA_951509765.1. Taxonomy (NCBI): domain Eukaryota; kingdom Metazoa; phylum Arthropoda; class Insecta; order Diptera; family Tephritidae; genus Sphenella; species Sphenella marginata. The sequence continues at coordinate 17,875,134 of OX608082.1, forward strand.
AATTACTCCACGGTGTACTCATACTTTTGTATCTGGCTGAAAAACTATTCTTGCCGGTAACACGAAGCGATTTACAAGGTCAAAGTATGAGACATTTTTGCTTCGCATCATTCACCTCTACCCACTGTAAAGTTCTTCTTTCACCAAGTACACATGTGCGCATGCGCAGCTGTGACGGCTGCGACTGCGGCTGCCGGTTTTTCTTCTGTTCGCTTCATACGTCTGCGCAGTTGTCACATTTCCCAAGAGCGTTTGGTTCTTTTTTTTTCCGTTTTTATTTTTTATTTGTTGTAATCGATGTTATGCGTATTTGTTGTTGTATTGTCCTTAAGCGTTAATCGTATCCAAGCGTAATGGTATAATAATCCCTAATCGCATATCATGGACGGTGGTTCACCTGGATTACGTCGCTTCACTCATTTCATTGCAGCCACTAAAGAGAGCTGCGACGATAACCGAAAAACAAATAGTTTGAATAACTGCTGATTGTTGTTGTTTGGTGTGTTACCATTGACGGCTGCTACTACATATGTACATACTTCCTTCCTTGCACATGCAATGCATTTCGTGCGTCCGTTAAGTTGCTGTTATAATTTTGGCAGCTTTACAAATTCATTCACGCACACAGACACACACACATACACACATGCGTACGTACATATATCGTTGTTGTAGAAGGTCCTTGCGCTCTTCGGCATGTGTGCTATTATCCTTTTAGGGGGTTATTTTGACAGCAGTCACTGTCACACAGCCGGCCTTGTGCTTCTGCCTTTGCCGCTGAGCGTTGGTTTAGCCGTTGAAACATTTGTTGTTGTTTTTTTGTTTTTTCTTGTTTTTTTTTTAATTTCACTTTCGTTGCACGCTTAAGTTGATTATCATTAGTGTGGTACAGTTGTTGCTGTTGTCGTTGGCGTCGCTGTTGTTATTGCTGCCTTATTAGCTTGTTTTCTGTTTGGGCTGTGTGGTATTGTTGTTTTGTCATTGATAACCTATTTAGCTACAGCATGAGCATTTTGCTTGAATGTTTGTATGTCTGAGGTGTTTGGTTGGCGCTTAAATAATGAGCATTTAATGTTATCACTTCAAATTAATTTTAAATGGATGATTTACTTTATATAAAGTTGGATTTTTTGTGATTGTTTTGTTTGTTAATTTTAGAGAGAAAAACTTGAAATAAGGGGACAAATAATTTGTGAATTGATTGCTCTTATTGTTTGTTGTTGTAATGGAAATGAGTACTAAAAGAGAAGATTTGAACTGAAATATATTGCTTGGGGACTGGGATCCAATGAAGCAAAAGAATAAAATTGAATGCTGTTCGCATTGTACTTTCCATTCTACCTTCTCTCAGAAATGCGTGATCTTGTTAGCAGAGTAGCTGGGTTCAATGAAGATATTTAGCTTGAGTGTCGCGGTCTATGTAGAGCTCGCATACACTGCATAGCTCACTGGTCTTCGAAGAATTTCTTTGTAGACCAGACTGAAACACACTATCAACAACCAGGATCCATGTTATATACCAATTCCGCTCTTTTGGCAAATTCTAGCAACATTCTAGAACCCAGGCGCAACTCCTAAAAGCGTCGTAATCCAGCGAACACAAGACAGGATCACAAAAAATACTTAGCCTCATCGTGATCACTGTCGCATGTCCCCCAAAGTTCAAGTCAAACATCTTTTAGAAATCGGTTTTCAAAATGCTGTCGTCCTTCTCTCTGGTGGATCTATTCTCCGTGCTTGTTACGGACATGAAAATCTTGTCAGTTTAAGTTTATTGGTCTTAGTTATTGACATTCGTTCCTAATATGCACGTCCAGTATTCTCTTCAACAGCAAAGATGAAAGGATGATAGGTCCAAAGTCATTTCCTGTCGAGTGTGAAGCTCTACCTTATTTTGGTATGAAGACTATCATCGCCTTCTCGGTACATAGCTGTGTGAATGTGGCATAGCCTGAGACATATAGACGTATAGATTTCAGACAAAACGGGACAGATAATGGCACACGCCATTTGAAGTTCAGCGAGGAAGATGTTATCGCGTTTCGGAGATTTAAATGGGTCGAAAATTCTGATAGTCCATTCCAAGGGTTAATAACTTTTGTTGTTGTACCTTGGAAGTTCGAGCATTTCGCATCTAGATGACGTGAAATCTCTAACATGTTTTGCATGAAGCTCGTTGCAGCTGGACTCTTTGATATACATAAATTTACGTAGTATATAGTCATCCGATCTTTGAAGATTGATTTTATTAAAACTACTCCTACTGTCTTTCTTGAGCCGTGAAATTTCGAATTTCTACCATGGTGGTTTCTTTTTCCTCCGCAATATTCTAAACGACAAATCCTTCTTTGAGCTACATGGTGCCTTCAGTATATAGGTTTTTTAATAGTTTAGCAAGGAGAGTGGTATTGCGAGAGTAAGCTCTTTAGACCGTAGGTGCAACTTTAAGAGCAGAGAGTAAAGAGAGAAATCGAATAGAGCAAAACACACACAACTCGTTCCATTAATCCTTTTGAAGGTTTCAGTTCTTATAGTATCGATATATGTGATACAAAAGATCAACCCGATCCGAGTTCTAAAACACGATAAACAATATTGACAAGATAATTGGTGATAGATAATGACAATGTTAACAAATGCTCATATTTCCAACTTCGATACAGTTATCTTGTATAAATGTTGTTGTTATTTGTTATGAAAATAGTTGAGCCAAATTTGTACAAAAACATGCGTCCTCAAAGCAAACAGCATTAGCAGATGAACCCTGGTAGGTACATATGTATATTTGTGGGCTCTCGTGCACACATGCGACGCATTCGATGTACAAACCATGTGCGGAAGATTTCACGCATATGTGAAAAATATTTACAACAAATGCCACAATACAAATCCGCCGTCGACAACAAAGCGATGCATGAGCAATTGGAGGTGACGAAGATGTACAAAACCCGACATATGGAATCAAGAAGGAAACCATAAAAGCCAACTGCAACGCATGTGTCACCCAATTGCAATATTTAGCCGGGAAGCTAGCAAGCTAAAAGTACGAGTACACATAAAGGGGAGGAAGTTGTGTGTGCCCGCTAGCAATCATGTACTTCAATGTACGGGCGTCCTTGTTATGCGGCATATGCGTTGCAGCCGTGCGCCATACGTGCAATGGGCGCAAAAGTTGAGCGTAGTGGCGACAGCTGTTGCTGCTGCGTGGAAACCAAAAGCTATGACGTACTTACTCTAATGGTTGGCACTTTCAGATGGCTTAGACCGAATTTGTGTGCTTTTATTTTTGTTTTTATGAGATCCTTTTAATCTAAAAAAATTTAATATTTTTTTAAAAAACTTCTGATAAGCTCTCAATGCGTGAAAGTTAGCAGGGTCATGCTCGATTTTAAAAATAACGACCGCACTCTTAGGAGCCTTTCGCACAACCAACTGTGTCTAGTCGTCAAATCCAGCAAAGTATCGTCAAATCCAGCAAAGTATAGATCATCAAGTTCTTCTAAAGACCAACCTAGGAAGCTTGTAGCTCCACAGTGTCTCGGCAGGGTGACGTTTCTGATCCAAAATTATGCTTCTATTGAATTATAAAAAAGTGGATCTTCTTTACTTTCCCTGTGTAGATGTTTTCAGGATTTCAGAATTCAGTTGGTATATCACTCTTAGCCTCTTCCGTACTTCGAAGATGAAGTAAAATATGTGAGAAGCAATGTAGATGCAGACTAAGAGATTTGATAAAACATCATTCAAAAGAATTGAAGAGCTGCTCCATGCCGTTAGAAAGAATAAGATGCCACACAACCCAGGAAATTCTTCAGAAAAAGGTCAATCCGATTGTATCGAAACCTAAGCAGTATCTGGGCGGAATAATATATTGGTCAGCGGTAGAGGTACAGAGTGAAAAAATTCCTTTTTAAAGAGCCATGAAAAGACCTATTATTATTTTAAAATAAGCTGGACAAAATTAAAAAAAAAAAAAATTTATTCAAAAAGCAGTCCAAACTGTTCTAGTGCCATCACAATCTCAACCAAATCTTTCCAATTCTGCCTCATTTACCGCAAAGGGTGACGTGCAATTCGAGGATCGAACTAAGAATATGACAACCGACAACCTTCAATTTAAATCGGCCATCCCTCTACACTTTAGATGACACTTCAAATCTTTTTTGTGGAAGATATAAGCGCCATGAGATCCCTGGAAAGCTCAACGGGTCAAATAAATAGTTTCCACGACAATCTGTCTAGTAGCAGCAGAAGCACTTCACTGACAAAAAGCGCCCAACAAAGTTAACAGTGTTAGTTTGTTTACCTCCATACAACAACAAAAACAACATATATATATAAAATCTTTAACTTCTTAGCAGTTCAAAAGTGTCTATTTTGTCGCACGGTGTAATCCCACAGCCTAGGCCACTAGGCATCCAGCTGACATAACAGCTGACGTCATAAAATACAAGAAAACAAACAACGCTCTAACTGCGTAAGACAATATTTAGGTATGTGCGAATGTGCTAGGTACTTACGCTTGTGACAAAGCAATGGGTGGAACGGTTGGGTTGATTGCAGCCGGCATAAAAGGGATGCGTGAACTTGCACGTGTGTGGCGCTAAGACCCATTTGTTTCAGCCTTTCATCTTTTGTACGGCAATGCTTTTGTGTGATTTTACGACAAACATCTTTAATGTTTTGTTATTGTACTGTACCTGGATGACTTCTTTTTTTTAGTTGTGAGTTGAGAGTTTTTTCCACAACAAATTCGTTAGCTCACCACAAGTCAAGATTTCGGTGTTAAATACTCAAGGCAACGTGAAATACGAAATTTGTCTTCAACATGCTGCAAGCTGGCAGACAGTACTTATTATCTACGCAGTTACTTCTTGTTGTTTTTGTTTTTGCTACCTTTCTAGGTCAACAGCTGAGTTACGACGTCATAAAAGCAAAAAAACAACAACCAAATTGCTGCCACAAACAAAGTCAACATGCAACAATTCATTGAATAGCAACAACATTTTGATGAAATATTTGTGGCAATTGCTTGTTGGTCTTTGTTGCTTCTGTTGCTGTTGTTGCTGCTCATTGTTGCGTCGCTTAAAAATGCACCAAACTATCCAAATGTGGCAGCAAAACAGTTGTGTGGCATGCAACAACTTTCTATGCATGTCTGTATGTACTCGTATGTATGCGGCAGCTTGTCATCAAACAGCTGCAACAACGCGGATGAGTGCCACTTGCGGCAAAAATTAATAGACATTCGTTTGTTTGAGTGGTCGGTCGGTCAGGCAGTTTGTCGCTTGCAATATTAGCATTTCTAACGGGCATGCAGCTGCAATAAATTTGCACGAAATTGAATGAAAGTTGTTGTTGGTATGCGCACTCTTATTGTAAGTTGGAGCGGTTACAGTGTGGCCGAAAATTACGGTCCGATGATTGATCCCCCTACTGGTACTACCGTCTTCTGATGTTAGTCAGCGCGAATCACTTCTTTGACCTTTCGATCCTTCGGGTCGTGAATTAATTCGGCTCTTGTGTGGGGCATTCCCTACCGCGAGGTGTGGTCGAAGCTCATAACTCTATGGGGAAGAGATTTCACTGATCTTAGCTTGCGAGGCAAAGCGGTCAAGGAGAGTTGAGTCAAAAAAAAGTGCCAGAAAAAAGGTGAGAGCCTACTTTGTATCCCGTCGTGGGCTTGGATTCCAGAGATTGGTACTCTGCAGACGGCTCCGATATCAAAACAAAAATGAGCTAATTTCCTCCTATGATACTCTGGGATACAAACTATACGATTATTTTTCCTGCTAGAAACGATTGACTTGATGGGCAGCTATCTTACTAAACGATTCGACAATTTCAGTTCTCGCGGACGTATTCGAAAGAGCTTTGCAAGTTATGGCAGGTCATCTTGTCAGATAAACAAATAGCTCTTCGGACACGAATATCAAGTCTGCTTATACAGTTTAGAGAAATAAGTACTCGGCGGAGATTGTGTTTTTTTTTCTAATCACCCACAAGCTCCATGACTTGACTACAATCTTCTTTGGGATGCTGTCAAAACTTAAGAATGGTGAACATTGCAGGCCGGAATCTGAGAGATCTATCTACCCACTCCGTATAGAGCGCACCTATGATTAAATAGATCAACCCACAATTTAATATGGAGCCGGAACTCATCATAATGCTTACGCAGATATTTCCTTATGTCTCGACGAGGCAGAGTTTCATTCAATTGAAGACGGTTAGGATGACTAGGTTTGTGGCAGTTCAGTTAAAACTGTCTTCTCAGCAGTTCCTCGAGCTTACGAACATTGAGCATTCTAGTCTGTTGATGAAGGTGAGACTCAGATGACATAAGCGGTCAGTGACTTGGGAATCCTGTTGCGACTCTGTACCATTGAAGCTATTGCTGTGGCACGACTAGCGAAGTAGAGACCGTTGATGGTAGCATCACGAACAAGATTTAGGGGTTTTACTCGACGTTTAACCCTTGTACCATCTGCTCATTCCAGATCGCAATGAGAATCGCGGTCGATTGAGTCGGAGATGGGCTCAGATTTCAATCGGCGAAGCTATCAAAAATGTCTTGTACCATTTTCACTATGACACACTGTAGCTTGCTGGCCTGTCGCTGTGCATAATATTGATGGTTTTGGTGATGGTTCATCGTAATAAAAACTGGATCAATAGACGCGTCACGCAGCTTATTAGACGGCGACACAAACAACAACAGCAACAGCCGAGTTTAATAAAATGACAACAACAACAAGCGAAAACAAATACCACCAGCTGCAGGCGCAATCACAAATTTTTGCAATAAACTTCACAACAACAACAGAAACAATAACAAACGTAGGAACGAAGGAACATCACGTAGTTTGCTGGATAATTATGTGGTATGCAACACAGCTGTGGGATGTAAGCTGAGAGCTGCGAGGCAGTGTGTGTCGTTGTGCCATGTGAGGCGGCGATTGTGGGATTTGTGGCGCGTTGGCGAGCGCGTTTCAGTGAAAATTTTCCAAACAACTGTGCAGCGTTAGGCAAGTGCAATGCAATACCAACAACAACAACAATGACAAACAAGACACTCTAAAGTTGAACGTCATTTGCAATTTTTAATTGCTAACGGAATTGTTTATCACCAGACAGGTTGCACGTGTGCCAAACGTTCGCCAATTGCGCGTCTATTTGCCAGGCAGTGAGCGTAGTCGTCGGCGGCATGTGTGGGTTACTTGAGCGACAACAACAAGCAAACAAAAATAAAAAAAATAAAAACAACAATACAACGGCAGTAGCTGGCAAACAGCAAAAACAAAAAAAAAAAGACAGCCTTAATGAAAAATGTCCGCCAGCAACAACTTTCGAGTCATTTGGCTACTTTTATCGCCAACCACCAGCGACCGCAATACGATGACTTCCCGCTTGGTTGTTGATGTCAGCGATGGACGAGAGATAATACCGATTGCGCTCATAGCGATATTTGGGTTTCAATAGCCGATGCTATTCTTCGCTAACTAAAGCTTCTGGGTAAGATTGAGTGGAGCCACGCCTTGAAGAAGACGCTCACTACTCTAAATAGAATTTAATATTTTCAGGGAATTGCACGTGATGGACCAAACAAGGTCTAACTGATATTGGCAATCCTTCGCAGGATGTGAAAGCTGCACGCTTCGCTCCTAGTAATAGTCCGACGTTCGTGGAAACGATTTTGTTGAACCCGGAAGCTTCTTGAAGGGGATTTACTTGCTTTTAGTGAGGCGCCTACCTACCTCGGGTATATTCCAAGCCGTCTAGTCTGCAAAGCATCGGGTCTTTTCACTTTGCTTGTCTGGTATAGAGAAAGCTTTGGAAGTACCCCTTTTTTGGCACAATGCCACTCCCCTTATCTGTTTGCGCTTGACTCCAGATTTTTTTCCCTAAAGAAAATTTATATGAAGTCCGATTGGACATTTTTCACCAGTATTTCCAACTTGTAACCTGTTCTCGCACTCTTAAACCCCTTCCCTCTCTTACAACCATTTTGAAACTAGTCCCGTAACATCTTGTAAGCCTCCACCCATCTCTATCTCATACTCCCGCAGCTGCATTGAACGCAAAAGCAGGAGCGATTTCCTAAATAAATTTTGTTTGTTTTTTCTTTGCAAATACTTTTTACAGTTATTCCGCTTTTCTTGCCTCTATGATGTTGATTAGTAGCTGGCGTTTGTCTGGAGTTTGGCTGGCGACAAGTGTTTGGCGCATATCAACAACAGGTATTCAGCGCAACGCAGCTTGTAAATACCATGGAAGCTATGCGCAACTCAATTTGTATTGGCAGTGTTGTCGCAACAAAAACAAAACAAACAAAAAGTTCGTGCTAGTTTTGATCGATGTCGCCGATAGCGGCTTGTCCACCTGTTGACTGTCAACAATTGTGTCAACTACCACACGACCACAAACAGCCGCCAGTGGGGGCGCCCCCTCCCCTGCAAGGAAGCGAACATAATGTCTCTTTCACCTTGACTTATTAATCATCTTCATCTAAGCTCTGTAGTGCTAGCTGGAGCTGAGTGTCACATACAAAATGACCTAGTAATTGGCGATTAATCTTCGAAGCGGGGTTTTTCGCCTTGTGAGCTAGAGTTGTTTGCTCTTCGCGGTTACTGATGTCAGTCAAAAGCAACAATAAATTTTCATTAGCTCTTTCAAATGCCGTGACACCTTTTATAGGAGGGCCCTAGTACCAATGGACCAATTGAAAATCTTCGACACGATCAAAAAAGCCAATCTTACTCTTTCCAAATAAGAGCCTAGTTCAGCTGAGACTAGAGAAGTAAACGTCGAATTATATTTAAGGTCAAGCTGCTTGAACCAGGACAGACTCCCGCTGATCATACGCTGACGATGAGGTCTCCCAAGAATGTCCATTAATCTATTATGTTGGACTCGTCTTGTCATATCACCTCCACATAATCTCCGCAAAACTAATGTCTAGTGTGGCTACCTAGAGGCAAGAGACGTAGTGAGCTGCTTGAACGGCATGGAAAAGAATTCGTTGGCCCAATTGAAGGTATGTGGCGATCAGATACTTTACGAGCTACCTTGGACTTATGCTCGTGGTTGACAAATAAAGACGCATCTCTTTTACCTGCATCTGGAGGGGTTTCTACTTTATCCACACAGAGTCGGTAGGCGATCTCCCGTCCGATGAATATCCTTTCCTAGGCAAAATCTTTGGTAGCTACAGAATATCTAGAGCTTCCAAGAAAAAAAGAGTCACTCTGGTAAGACTCCGATTTTGATACAGTAATAGGTCAAACCAGGGCTATATCCAGAATTGTTTTCAGAGCGAGTCCAAAAAGAACTCCTAGAACCATTGTATACCCAATTAAAAACCATCTGCGCGACCAACCAAATATTTCTAAAAGCCAAATGAGACACCAACAGACACCAACCAGCACGAGTGGACAGACACTCATATGCTGCTTCAACGTAGCTCCGCAACTTTACAACAAATAATTACAATCGTATGCAACTAATGATGACGATAATAATGGTAATGATAATGAATACATTGTTGCTTCTAGAATTTATATTGCTACACTGCAACACACACACACACACATGCGCACCAAACAATTGCTTGATACTCAAAGCGAACGTCGCCAAAAGCTTGAGTCAAAAGTCATTGGTCAACCGAGAAGGAAGAAGAAGTAGAGGGCAAAACGGCAAAATAAAACGACAATGACGACAATAATAAGCGCCGTTTAATGTCTCACGGTTATTTGACTTCATGACAAACGTTTGGTGCGCTCCATGGACTACTAGCGCCGCTACGTCGCCAAACTTGCGGCTGCTTAACTTTTGGCTCATCTTTTCTCACATTGAACGTTCTCGTATTAACACCTGAAAAGTTCATTTGCTACCAACATCCACCATGGCAGCAGCACCTGTGGAGCAGCAACACTGTTTAAGTGATGCCAATGGCAGCGCTATCGGTGGCATAAATGGTCGTACACCATCGTACTCCGTTGGCAGCAACGACATTGTGGCTGCGAGTCAGACAACACTTTTTTCTATTTTGCATATTGAGCTATTGCAATTCATAAACAATCATTCGGAGGGGGGGGAAATTGAACAAAAAGACACTTAATTGTTTGTTGTATACCCAGCTGCCGGCGGTCACTCCAGGTTGAGGTTAAATATTTTGAGCTCGATGAAGTGAGGGACCAGAGTGATTTCACATCGTAAACCGCGGAAACGAGTTAACCAAGGGGAAATATATCGACTGTTAGCTCTCCCTGCCGTGAAGTGTTAGAAAGCAATTTTACTCTCTTGGCAACACTGATCGCAATGCAAGAAATGTTGGTCACCATAGCAATTGTACTATCGGGAGTTTTCAATACAATAGGATTGTAAATTTGAAATCGATCACAACCTATTGCAGGGAAAGAAGTATCTTCCCAAGTGGCCTAAGTTATTCAAGCGCAACTCTGAACTAAGTTCCATAGACCAATCCTGATGTAAACGAATTGCCACTTCCAAAGACCTGTGAAACAAACTCATCCCAGAGCAAGCTCAGTTTGGTCCAACCCTGTGAAATTTTATGTTTCTAAGGGATTGTGTTAAGTGATCTCTTTTCCAATGAATGCGGCTATGGAGTGACTGTTTCAAGCTTATTCTCAGACTAATTCAGACAAAAGTCGGTTAAGTCTTTAGGCTAGACATATTGGGGTCACTTTATGTTACTCTGTCGGACACCGTGCGTGTTGTTGTGGTTTTATCGAACCATACTTTGAGCCGATATGTTTTCATATTCACCATCATTCGGATGTCAAGCCATCCTATTTTTCTAGTGTTGACAGGAAAACTCTCTTGGTTGAAGCTTCTTTAAACCAATCGCCCAACATAAGCCAAAAAGCAGAGAGCTCATTTCATCATCTCATCATTTGGGCAGCACCATAAATATTCCAGACTCGTCTTCATATAGACCACTATATCTATTCCTCGAGAGAGGACTGGTTTTCCACGTTGTCTACTCAGTCCGTTAAATTTCTCTCACAAATAAAACACCACTTTCTTCGTTTCATGATCGGTGTCTCATGGACCGGTGATAAAGACTTTTATCTACGTAAATCCATCGTTGCTTGAACAAATTTTTAAAAGTATTAGCACAACTGGGTATAAAACAAAAAAACTTACTCAGCCTTTTGTGCTATTGGAAGGTATCTTTGCTTCTGTCATTTTTGTTGCTTTTGTTCTAGTCATTGCTATTGTTGCTGTTGTTCTTTGCATTGCCATTGCAGGTGCAGCTGCTGCTGCTGCTGCTTTCATAGACATTTCTACATTTAAGCTGCACCGCTCAACGTTCGCTTTATTACACCTTTAAGCGTTTGGCCATTCTCTGTTGTCAGCGTTTTACCTTGGAGCTGCGCTTTTTTTTGTGGCTTCCTCATTATTACAACAACATTCCCTCAATTTGTTCTACCTTCGTTTGAGTACCAGCAATCGTCGTATGTTCATGTTTTATTACATAACTGTTTTGCGCTAAACTGAAGATTTGCAATCCATTTTGTCATTTTTTAGTTTTGTTCTTCTTCTTCTTCTTTTACTACTTTTGCAATGCCCTCGTCATATTGGCGACATTTTGTCACCAGCCATCGTCATTAGTGCTTCTTTGTTTTTTGCTGATTTCATTTTGGTGTTTTGTAATTAAAATTTTTTGTTTATGACAACAACAATAACAACCAAGAAGTGTGACAATCTCGGTTGGTTGGGAAGGAAAAAAAAAAACTTCTTGCAACATCACTCATTTAGCACGCTTGAACGGGCCCTTGGTTTTTGTATTAAATAAAAATGGTCATGGGAACTCATTAGTGGTTGGTGTGGACAGTATTACTCCCCGTCAAAAGGCTATGACCAACAGGTGAATGGCATTCGCTTGGACAACAATGACGTTTTATGTAAGAAAAAAAAAGAGAAAGACAGAGATAACTGTAGATAAAGTGCCAAATGAAGAAGAAACAGTGAAACGGGTAAATTTTGTGCAGAACAAAGTACCTAAGATGGATCGAAAGACCCACCTTGCCAAAATCTCAGACGCCTTGAGTGTAGTTCTGGCCGTCGAACCAGATAATGATGAATGTTGCAGAACTTTTACGCTGTAAAGTGGGCGACGCCACGCCTAAATTTATTATGTGTGCAAGATCTTATTGATATAGCTTACAAAATTATAGAAAATTGCGTTTTAAATTTTTTTCGAAATTAAGTTAAAATCTATATAAAAAAGGGGTGAGGCCACGCCCATTTTCGAAAATTTATATTTTTGGATTTTTTTTTTTTTGTTCGCGGACACTTTGAAGGTGAAATAGTAATGATATTTTAAAAATGTATGTATATCTATGATACTTTCCAAAATCTTCCACATAAAAGTGGGCGTGAACCTTAACCGATTTAGCCCATTTTCCCCCCGAAAATTTCTATATGCTAAATTTTGTTTCGATATCTTAAAGGATTTTTGATTCATAATAAATAACATTTCTAAATTTGACTTAATCAGAAGTAGGCGGCGCCACTCCCATTTTCAAACATTTCGTCAAAATTTGTATTTTCTGCCTTAATATTTATGTATGTACACACGAAATTTTATCCATATACATAGGTATATCACGTACTGATAAATCACTTTTTTTTGTATTTTCGAAAATACATATGCTCTATATAAAAAGTAGGCGTGGCTACCATCTGATTAAATTTGAAAAACCGTCTGGAGATGAGTGCCAAGGCAGCTGTATACCAAATTTCCTTAAAATAGGTATCTGAAAATTTACTCAAGTTATCGTGCTCACCGACGGACGGACGGACATGGTTTCGTAAATTTATTTTCTTTCCTCCTGAACATTTTGATATATGTACATATAAGTCAGTATCTATCAATGTTAGCAAATTCGAAATATAGATATTATACTCGTAGCAATTGAAAGAATGACATTAACCGGTATACATCAATCGATCGTATCTCTAAGCTGACAAGTGTTCCCGCAATGTTTAACTGCTTGTAAATACAATATCGATAAAAAAAGAACAGAAAATAAAATAAATACATATTTAATTATTACATACTTTTTTTTACCTATACATTACCACACCGATAGTATACGGAAAGCATAAATCATAAAATCGTTGGTAAAGTTGTAAACTGCAGGCGGCAACGTTAAGCAAAACGCATTTAATGTCGACAACAAGCGACAGCCGCAATGTTTGAGTGGCAAGCATTTGATCGATGATCACCACCATCAAAGTTAGTATTAGTAACAAGCACCTGAAATATAGTTGTGAATTGGAGTGCAATAACCGCTACAATAACAACAACAACAAACAACATAAACCAATACACCACATACCAACAACTAATCTGCAACACAAACCACACAATCTATTTCATACTACAAAGAGGACCCGCCTACAGACGTACATATGTAAATTGTAAATCGGATTGTAGAATTCAATCGGCGCCAATATTCGTAAATGGGAAATGTCTCGAGCGTTGCACTGTTGGGTATTTTGTTGAGAGTTGCCACAAATTAAAATTTCAGTTCTAGCTCGAGCTTATCGAATATACAAAATATATTCTAAACACGTCTTCGAAAAATATAATTATTCGAGTTTTAAAATAATGTGAAGGAAAACATACATATGCATGTGAAAATTTTGATTAAAATTTAGAATCTTTTTGAACAAATATATTTCTAGTGCATTACTTTTGGGTATAACATAGAAGAATTTAACCTCAACTTTTTTTCATTGTGAGTAATTTTGAGTATAAAGATAAAATTTGAATACTGACCCACATATTCATAAAAATTAAAATAACATCTATAAAAAAGTTTCATCTAAGAGCTTTATAAATCTATTTATTTTTTATGGAAAAGGGCAGTTAGTATTTAAAAATATTTTTGAAATATATAGTTTTGAGTTTTTTAAAGTTCTTTCTCAAAGATGTTGAGATACTCAATTAGAATACGCAAAAAAAAAAGTTTGCTTCAACTGAGACTTACCAAAATTTATCAGCAATTTTCAAAAACTTACTCAATTATTTTCTACAGTTTTTTCTTATGGATATTGAGACTATTTCGGCTGTTGAGTAGAAGATCGCCTTATTTCCAAATATTTTCAAAAAAAAAACCCTATCTCAGAATTTTTTTTAATAACGCCTTATTTCAAATTTCGATTCAAAAACGCCCTATCTTAGCTGAAAATGGCAGAGATTTTCGTTCAGATATTGGTGCAGTGAAATAACTCCCAAATGAAATAACTCCCAACAAAAAAATGAAATAACTCCCAAATATTTTCCATGCAAGTTGGGACTTATTTCATTATGAAATAGCTCCCAATTCATTGGGACTTATTTCATAATTTTAACTGGGAATTATTTCATAATGAAATAACTCCCAAATGAAATAATCCCCAATAAAATATCTTTGGGAGTTATTTCATAATTTTTGGAAATTGGGAGTTATTTCATTTTTTGGGACTTACTTCATTGCTTGTAATCCAGGCATTGGGAGTTATTTCATTTTTAATGGGAGTTATTTCATTTTTGTTGGGGCATATTTTTAGCGAACTAACGTCATTGACATTCATTCGCAGTAAGAAAGCGAACTAAAGTCAGTACATTTATTTTATATTCCAAATTTTCATTTTTCATTATCACCTTCGACTTATGATCATTATATCAAGAATCTGGGATTTAAAAAATGAATCTGAGATTGGCTTAGGTCAGATCCTCAATTCGGGGCGTGATCAATGGTATTTATGTGCAGAACTCCTTTCCGCATTGGCGGCCTTCGGCCGCGCTTCAAAAAATAACCCTGGGCTACGCCATTCCAACTCCGGGTGGTTGCCATAGCCGTGGCTACCGCCACGGTGATGTCCTTCCGCGTGCCACTCTTTTCTCACAGGGTAATGTGATTACAATAACCACATGAACATGACTTTAACTGCAAATATCTCGCAAACTACTAAAAATATTGGTTCAGCGGAGTTATATTCATGCTCCTGGGACCAAAGCGCGTCTCAACATTTTTGGTTGTGTATTAGCGCTCGGTACCCCACGTAAACGATTACCCATGTCTAGATTTAGAATCTGAAATGAGATTTTTTTCAACAGTTCAAAAGTTATTTCCAGTTAAAGTTCACAATTTTCTGTCATTTTCATGTGGTTGTTGTAATGGCACATTACGCTGAGCCAAAAAAGTGAAAAAGTGGGAAACGTGGCACGCGGAAGGACATCACCGTGGCGGTAGCCACGGCTATGGCACACACCCGGAGTTGGAATGGCGTAGCCCAGGGTTATTTTTGGAAGCGCGGCCGCAGGCCGCCAATGCGGAAAGGAGTTCTGCACATAAATACCATCGATCACGCCCCGAATTGAGGATCTGACCTAAGTCAAATTTTGAATCAATGACATTAATTCGCATGTCGAAAGCGAACTAAAGTCAAAATATTAAACGAATTAAGGGCACTGACTTTAATTCGTTTTTGGTCATGCGTCTTAATGTCACTGACATTAATTCGCTTTTTGGGTGCGTAATTTGTTTGGAGGTTGAGCCCAATGTACTATTGATGCCGTGCAAACATTTAAAAATATGCAACGCTTGTGTTCTAATGCTTCATGCTAAGAGTATTTCTGAAGGACTAGAAAACTTTAACTGTCCGATTTGCCGTCAAAAGGTCGACAACACTATTCAGGTTTTCATGTAATTGTTACATTCACATATCTATGTACATATTAACTTCCTGTATTTTTCAAATTTCATTGTAACTGATTATGTTGTAAAAATATACCATTTCAAATTTTGATTTGGGATTTATTTCATTTTTTTTGGGACTTATTTCATTTGGGAGTTATTTCATTTTTTTGGGACTTATTTCATTTGGGAGTTATTTCATTTTTTTGGGGACTTGTGGTTTCATTGTGAAATAACTACCAAATATTGGGAGTTATTTCATTTCCTTCTTTGGGAGTTATTTCATTTATTAAAGTTGGGAATTATTTCATTTTTATTGGGACTTATTTCATTGGGAGTTATTTCATGGGAGTTATTTCATTTGGGAGTTATTTCACTGCACCTCAGATATTAGGTTTTTGAAACTCATTTTGAGATATGGCGCTCAGCAGTCGATTCGATGTTTTTTTCAAACATTTTTAAAATATAATTTTAGTAGGAGATAGTGCCAGATTGAAACTGCTGAGTAAAAACAATTTTGAAAAAACTTTTTTTTTATATTAAAATTATTAAATATTTTTTGATTTTACTTTTTTTTATGTGTTTAATTAAAATATGTGGATTAAGAATTAAAATTGTACCAGATACCTTAAAAACGATTTGTAAAAAAAACCCATATGAAATGACTGCTAACTAAAGTATTAATTATTTCTGAGTTATGTAATTTTCCGAAAAATTTCCTTCAAACACCCCATAGTGCGTCATTAAAAACTGTTAGCTGAACGTGCAGGTGAAGCACGGCACAGTGTGTGTGGGAGCGGCAACATAAGATGAATTGGTTACAAATGCAGTGGAGCTCCAAACGCTGTTCTTGCTGATACCAAGTTAACTACTTTTGTGCAACAAGCTTTTCTTTAGAGCAACAACAACAAATAGTACAAACAACAACAACAAAAATCCAATTGAAAAATTATGCGTTAATGTAAAACTTCTAGCTGCGCATGGTTGTGGTGAAAAAAATACAAGAAATTCTGAGTGCAAATGAAACAGCGAATACTATACCCCGTAGAGAGTTGGACGAAAAGGTTTTGAGTTCAAGCAAAGAAGAAAATTACCATTCTTTAGTCTTATTGTGCTTATGAGTGAGCTTCGAACGACATTCGATTATCTAACAAGGTCGCCGAATACCCAGAATCATGTCACTGCATTTTCCAAGACTCACCAACTCGGCTGCACCTGCCCTGTAGCGCTATGCTAGCTCTACTTGGTATACGAAATGTGTAGCCTCATAGATACAGTGCAACAACGCCAACATGCATGATTCACAGTTACCTGCAACCGCAACTCACCGAAATGTTAATTTGATTCCGAAGCTTTACAATCGCGGCACACCAAAAATTGCAAAACACGATTTACGCATTTACCGCACGCAGTCACAGTCACAATAACAATACCAACAAACACACACACACACACATGCATACGAACGAAGAATAATTGTTGCAATTGGCAATGTGATATGACGATTGTTGCTGCTTGGTTTGTTGGCTACGTTCGTTGGTTGCGCACAGCGCAGCCGCAGCCGCACCTGTACATTACACATGTAGATATGTATGTATGTATGTAGGCAGGCAAATATAATTTAAAATCGGTTGGAGTCCAATTGGAGGTCGGTGTTCGTGTTCGCTAATGTTTTACTGCAATTGATATGGTATGCGTTGTTGCTGATTTTTGGCTCTCTGTTGTTTTTTGAAGTTTACTTCTTTAACGGCATGCATTTGAGAAAAACTGCAACGAAATTGGAAGACAACAACCATATCAATGTTGTTGTTGCAAAACGAGAGCGTTTTACGGCAGCTAGTGATGCTACTTTTCAGCTTTAGTTTTGTTCGCGTATATTAAAATTTTAAAAAAATTTATAAAATTTTACTGAGAAAGTGTTCGCTTACACAAAAAAAAAAACACTTGCAGCGAGAGAGCGCATTTTGACGTTTCGTTGACAGAGAGAGCTACAAGTTTTTACTGTGGGAATTCCACTCCGTAAAAATTGTAAGTGAAAACAGCTGATCGTGCCAAGGGAAGGCAACAACAAAAATTTAAAAATTTGAACTATTAACCAATTAAAATGACAACAGCTGTTTTTGCTGCAAGTTCGGTTGAAACCTTTTACTTTTTGCGTTTCGAGAGAGTTTTGCCTCATTCTCTCTTTACTTACAATTTTTGAAAATTTTGTTAACGAAAATTAAACTATAATTATATAGGGTTTTAGCCGAATAAGCTGCAACAATGAGTTTGGTTAACTGCCGAAGCGCTTGGGTGTTTATCTAGGATTCGCCGGTTCAAATGGCGTAAGCTTGAATATTTTTTTTTTATAACATCTCGCCAAGGCCCAAAAACGATATTTACTCATTCGGGCCAACATTTTTTTTTTCTGAAAACATTTGGTTTTTGTTCATATTATGCGTGTGGGTCGGAGTAAAACGTCATAGAGATAGTGCGCGCTGTACTTGGGTACTGTTTCCAGGTTTTTATAATTTTGTTCTTTACCCCATATTGCGTTTAGGGATCGATATGCCGCGTAACAGGAACAGGGCTCGTGATCAACGGCGAAGGCTAAATAGAATAACTAGAACTAGAAAAACCCCAAAAACTGCAGCTGAACGCACACGTGAATATCGTGCACGCCGGAGGACGTTAATGAATGGGCTAAACAGTGTACACGATAGTCGTAAGTACCATTTTACACACGTGCATATGAATTTCCTAATCAATAATCAAATCTTTCTAATTTGATATTTGTTGTAGTGGATATATCACCTGTGCAAGAACATGCCCCGATTGGACATAATGATGTTGTTGATCCTTGTGAGTACTCAAATACTTTAACATAGATCTGTATACATATGTATAGTTTACTTATTTTTTTATCTTAAATATATGTTTTTTTTTTAATTATTTAATGCGAAACGTCACTTACATCATAATTGCATTTGATTTGCCTTTGTAAAAATAAAGTAAAATAAAATAAAACAAAATAAAATAAAATAAAATAAAATAAAATAAAACAAAATAAAATAAAAGGAATTTATTACGGTTGTGATATTTTGTGAGAAATAGAATTACCGATATCCGTAAACAAATGAATTTTCATAATTTCATTGGTTACGTTTAGGGATCGATATGCCGAAAGATAACAACGGGGCTCATGATAGACGGCTAATGCTAAATTAAAGAAGTAAACTTCCCCACACACTTTCTTTTTTTGTTTTTCTTGTTTCGTTGCCAACAACAGCAAATTGGTACGCAACGTGCGCTCAGCATGTCAGCGTCGCTTACAACAAGCAATTACAAGCGATCGTCGGCACGTTGGCAACATTGGCAAGCGTCGTAAGCGACGGGGCACAATACAACCACCAGCACAATGGCCAATGGCCCCCCGACGCAATTTGATAAAGTAGTGAAAAATAATACGAGCACAAGCCGACGAACTGAGTGAAGCAATTAATGGGACGTCGTTGAACGATTTATTACTCGTTTTTTTTTCTTTTTCGGTTGTAAGAAAATCATGGTAATGGGAGGAATATAAATTTGAGAGCATCTATGTATACTTGTTTCTTTAATCATTGTAGAAAAAGGTTACGGTTACGGTAAAATAAAATAAAATAAAATAAAATAAAATAAAATAAAATAAAATAAAATAAAATAAAATAAAATAAAATAAAATAAAAGAAAATAAAATAAAATAAAATGAAATGAAATGAAATAAAATAAAATAAAATAAAATAAAATAAAAGAAAATAAAATAAAATAAAATAAAGAAAAATAAAACAAAATTAAATTAAATGTAGTGTGATTTCGGTTGGGAGTACCTCATGGTTGGTGTCAGGTGGTGACACACCTTTGGATTTTGTGGATAACATAACTTTCGTTGGCAACGGTGGCTCCCTACGAAAGAGATTCCTTCACAGCTTCTAGTCTGTCCTCGTTCATCGCCTGATGTAATATTTGACACTTGATAACACTATCGCCAGCGTTCCCCAATTACCAATTTCCTTAACCTAATACCTACCAAACTGTATACTCGTTTTAAGAACAGCTCTCTCATTGTTCCAGAAAAGACCCAGACTAAGCTAGACTAGAAGACTTATAGCTTTGACTTAAACGCTGTTTACATTCAGCCGTCATCTTAGTTCAACAATATCATTTCGAGCTCATACAGCTGTCTAATTACCTAATTACTTATTTAGAAGAAACCAACAACAACACTCAATGAATTAAATGAATCGTTTGCAATTTTCATAAATTTTCAATTCACCTGAGAATTTGTCGAAAAATGCATCACAAATTGTTGACTTATTTCTCACTGACGCCGCTAACATTCACCACTTAAACATTGGACACACAGCTGCAATAAATTGAATGAATGCGACAATTGTCGTCTAACTAATCTAATATTTTGCAAATTGTTATTGGTTGCATGCATTTGTTGTTGCTAGTATTGGTGTGGTCATTGGCTGTTGTTGTTGTTGCTTTATGTTGGGTGGCTAAAGCCAACTGGGTGCTATTTGCGCTCGGGTGGCTGGCTGACTGCTGCGCCATGCCTTGGCTTTTGATCAAAATTTTTGATGTTTTAATTATGGGGGTCTGCTAATGTTGGCAGCAGCAGCAGCAGCCAGCAACAACAACTAACAACAAGCAACGCAACGCTAGCGAAGTCAACAACCGCAACGATCAGCGATCGTAGTTCAGCGTGGCAGCAATATATGTGGCGCCCGCATTGTTGCACTTTTGTCTCTAATTGTTGTTGTTGTGCTTATTATTTGTTTTTGCTGTTATTTGAGCATTGCATTAGTTGTGTGAATGTATTACAAAAGCAACAAAAACAATACATTTAAACACGACTATTAGTAAATGTTTGCAATTCCAACTTATTTTGTATTTGTTTTTGTTTTTATTGCTTTATTTTGTCTTGCACCTGCAACTTGGTATAGTAATTTGCAAAATTTGAGGAAAAACAAGAAACCAAAAAAAGTTGAAAACGACATTAACCGTTACTTTTGCTTGAATGAATGAACAAGATTTAAAAAGATTTGGTTTTTTATCAAAAGAATTTTCGTTCTCACAACAATTAAGCGCAAAAAAAATTGTATACCCAGTTGTGCTTAACGGACATAAAAGGGACAATCCGTCTGGGCGTGCGCTATTCTACTTCATCTAATTTAGCAAACAAATTTATTTTTAATGGAAATTTTACGCTAAAATCTTGTTATTCTTAAAACTATTTAAATTAACATTCTCAATTATCACACAACTGGGTATATAATTTTTCATTCCACCCAAAGCCAGTTCGTCTTAGTTGCTTAAAATGTTGTTGCTTGCCAGCTGGTCGTGGGGCGTTGCATGTTTCGAGCGTCAACTAAAAAATAAAATAAAAAATTTCATAACAACTGACTAAGGCAAATTCAAGCAAGAGTAACAAATATAAAACTCACAGAGTGGCATGACTTGAATCACTGCTAATACCGTTATTAAAAGAGCAATGTGATATGCGAGTGACGGGCAATCATATGTGAGGCGTTACTCCAAATTACATACTTACATATGTATGGAACTCGATTGAAAAGTAAAAGTGACAGGTATATTGATTTCACTTTTTATATGACGAAAGCCAAAGATTGAAATGTATCCCACCCACTAAAACAAAGCATTTATACTGAGTAAAGGCTGATGGGTCTAAAGGTGGTTTGTTTGAGAATGAGAAAAAATCTATCTTAATCTCTTCCTTAATGCATAAATATAACGTTTAAACAATGATTGCTAAATCAGGTTGCATACAGCAGTTGGATGGGTCTTGCCAACTTACGAGAATTCAAAGCGAATGAGGCTCAGTTTAGCTTTCCCATCATACTTGCGATCAACCCACATATTCTTCTATAAAATTCGTTTTACTAATTACATTACTATATTTTATAAGAGAAACTTAAACAAGACAGGCAGAGAAGTGTACATTAGACTGTATCAAAAAAAAAAAAAAAAATTTACTATAGTGCCATTCCCACGTTAGTCTAATTTTAAAATTTTTTTTTTTTGCTCCAGCGTAAACAAGCTCTAAACTTTAGTATCTATGGTTTTCTAATTTGAAGTTCCTAAAAATGCAACATTTCTATAGAAAAAAAGAAAAATACAAATTTCTTAAAAGGAATTCATAAAATATCTCGGATATCAACTATCATCAAAAGTTAGATTTTATCTGAAATTGGAAACAATCATCACCAATTTAAAAAATGAGAATTCACACATTTTAGCCATAACGCCCAACTTCGTTCTCGTGTTTCTATTCTATTATTTTACTTTAACTTGTCTTCTCTGAATTTCAAAAGTTCAGTAATAAAGGCCACCCTAATCTAACTACACATTGCCACACTAACTAGCATTTGTAGCAGCCAATTAGGCTTGATCATGTACCTACTAAAATTATTACCTTCATTGCAAGAAAATGTTCCCACCAAACTTGTAGGATGTTAGCTAGTGCCAAAGCTTTACCCTTTTCGGAAGACACTGACAACGTGAGCCATGTTTTTGTTATTGCAACAACGCACCACCCACAAATCAAATCAACAAAAACATGAATTGGCTAATTGCAACAAGATCAATGCAAACGTTGTTGTGTTGTAGAGCGGGGTGACTGCAGGGCGGCTGGAGTTAGATATATAGATACATTAGAGTGTACCTTATTTAGGAACTTTGTCCGCAAAAATTATAAAAGCCTATTCTAAGTTTTTTAGGTCATTAAATTTTAGTACAAAAACATGCAAATCTTAAGTTCGTGACACATTTTGAAGATTTTTGGAAATTCTGGTTTTCTTTAATTGGATTCATAAATTTTTACTTAGGAAAATTCAAAAGCCTCTACTAAAATCAACAGCCTACAAAACTGTATTCTCCAAAAAATTCTAAAAAAACTTATTTCTAAATGGTAATTCACTTGATGCTCTGCGCATATTAATAGCGGGTGTTCTTCCCTTTCAGCATACAAATAAGGCACACTCTAATGTCTAAGAAGTTGTTTGAAAACCAATAGATGAAAATGTCGATGGTTCTATTGTGGGCGTGAAGATGAATCATTTTGAACGGTCTTTTTCTTGACTGAGCAATGAAATAGCCAAATCTCGCGCATTACAACGACAAGTAAGAAGAGGAAGAATCGCATTGAACACCTGTGCGCGCCAAAGCGTTTTTGAGTGTGTTTGTGTTTTGCATGACATTTTCTATAAAATCCCTTTCATTTTACTTTTTTTGCATTTGTTGTAACTTTTAATTTGGTTTAAAAAGCGGCGTCAACGTGTCGCCAAACGAATTTGCTCAAACAAACAAACGAACGAATTGGCACAAATACGAGTATTGGCGGGTGCACACATGTTGACCGGATTGCAATGTAAAATAAAATAATTGCAACAACATGAGTAACATCTGTACTACATACATACTCACTTATAACAATAACAATAACAACAAATAAAAGGTCAAACGTATTCACAACATGAAAAGGCAGAAAACGTGCAAATTATTGCATATTTTGAAATTTCTTTAATTTTTAATAAATTCTCACTAATTTGAACAAATGACTGAGTGAACGCTTGTACGTGCGAAATTATTCGAATTTTGGTGAATATAGAAACAGATGTTTTTAGGCTTATAAGTATGTATAAGTATGTGTTTATATAAAGTTGTCGGCTCGACTGTTTCAGCTAAAAATGATGTGTTTCCTATTTCGATATGTGAGAAAGCAAAATACAACAATGCAAAATAGCGAGCATACCACATATCGTGGGGGGAATATGCTAGAGGCTTTGGAATCGTGATTGGCCATACTGCATTTTCAAAAATTTTCTGGAAATTCTGTCAAAAATTTGGAAAAATTTTGAAACTTTTTGTGTCATTTTAGACATTTTTTTTCTGTTGATTCTGTAAGTGATTTTTTTTAATGAAAATTGCTAAAAGCACGTGTTTTTATTATTTCATCGTACTCTCTCCTATTTAATATCACTACTGTTAAATTGAACACAGGTGTATATATGAACCCAACAAAATGGTGTTAGCTATTATGACGAATAAGCAGTACGGTATTTATATTTGTAGCGTTTCGTACATTTCTTCTTATTTCTGGAAAAGTTTTTATTTGTAATAATTTGCTGAGGCGAAACGACGGTTCATTTTGTGATAGAGAATGAAGCCCTTTGATTTGCTGGAGAAAATTATTCGAATGACGTCATTCATTTGATGAATTAATATTAGCATCTGTCTTAATATCATAGACCATTTCGTTATTCATTTTCCCAATTTGAGTTTCAAATCCTATGTCTAATGTATTCAGTGCTCCCAAATAAAATTTAAGTTAAGATATTTATGTTGTTATGTTTTCTAAAAGAGTATACATACATATATCTTCATTAAAAGACCGATACCGTATCAAAATATCATTCTTCTAAACCAAATATGGATTTGCAGTTATGACGCTTTTCCATTTTACCCAAGCGAACAGCCCAATTCGAAGTAATTGTTCACTGTGAGTTTATACCCACTTTCATATATTTTGTGCACAAAAAGGAAAAATTATATAGAATTGAGCTATTGGGATTTCATTGGACACCTAGAAAAGACACAAGCTGATTTCCATATCAGAACAAAAAACTCGCAATTATCTCAGTAATTATGCTATAAGCCCTTTGATGAAAAGAAATAAGTTTCGTATAAGGTGCACATTTTTTGTTGGGTATATTACTGCCGGTAGCACAATAACTGTTTGAATGTATGTAAATATCTGTAATAAATATTTTAATTAGGTTTATTAGCAATGAATGACGATCAAATGAATTGTAAATGCCATATTCAATCTGCAATCATTTATGTAAACAATTTTTTATGTAAATTCGTTAAATGTATTTGTTAGTGATTGCTGATGCTGATGCTGTCTTCGTTGTTGTTTATATTGCATTCGGCTGACAAGTGCGCTGGCAGTTATTGCATGCAATCGCAATATTTTCCGACAATTATTACTTGCAATTGTTGCTGCTGTCGATTACGCTGTGGGCAATTCGCAAGTTTTTATCAAAATTTATTCAAACAGGTAGCGTTTGTCGATTTGAATACATTTTTTGTTTTTGCATTAGAGCACGCTTTATATAAATTATGCAAATCTAGAATGAAAAGTATATTAAAAGCAAATTTGAAAACATCATAAGAGTTGACTAGATATTGAACGACCATGGCATGATCATGTCATCGATCGCTACAGCCACAAATCAATTATTATGCACAGCCTGCGAATAATATACAAATCTAAATCACTTTCTGCTTGACAGAGTTGTCGAAAAATTCAGACATCAACAAGTTCGTATTGTCATGTTGACATGACAAACATTTTCATATCATCATAACATCTGGGCAGCATTTGCATATATTCATATGTACATATACTAGCACAAATGTTCAAGGGTGTATATGAGGGGCATTCCATTAGAATTCGGATTTGAATTTTGACATTACTCTGAAACTGTTATACATTTTCACGTAATTTCTTCATATGCGAGTTTTCTAAGAAAATTCTGTGACAATGAAATAACCAATCAATCGAAACAGTCAGGAAATTTTAAAATTTCTTCTCATTTTAAAACTGTTATACTTTTCGAAATTTTTAGTTCTTATTTCTTAATTTTACTGAGATGATATGGTTCTAATAAATCGCAATTAATTGAAAATGATATAAACTGTTATATAAAAAACTGTTGTACATATTTCTAAAATGTGTCCTTGGTTCACGAATAAATCGATAATATCTCTTTGGAAATACTAAAATAATTTCAAAAGCAACCTAATTTAAGAGACTTCACTTTCTTGATTGTCTTCATGTGATAAATACCTATTTGTTTTTTTTTTTTTACTATCATGACGTTCGCTCCTACTATTTTTTTTAATAAAATTTAAAGCTATGAAAAAAAATCGGCATAGTAAGCGGTTCAACGCAGAATGTCCCCTATATATTATTCATAAACATTTACATAAATTTATATCAACATAAATAGTTGCTGACATGAAAATCAACAACAGGTCGAAGTCGCGCCACTGACATGGATGACGTGTTATTTGCATTTCTTGTCCCAGACATAAGGAAATATCCCTACAAATGTATGTTTGTATGACAGCGATTGTGATTGGCAATGGTGAGACAACCAACAGCAGCAGCAATGGCATAATCAATGAAAAAATAAATAAATAAAAGCAGCTTTTGTATGCTAATAACTCGATCATAATATGATGAGTGCCAGATGAAAGTGAGATCTGTGAGTAGTTTTGGTTTTTTCTAAGAAATTATATTCCAAAAACAAGAAAAAAAACTCCATTCAAGGTTGAAGAAGAAAAATCATCAAAAGAAATGATATTAGTTGAAGGTCTATCTTGCCGACGGTTGAATTCGGTGCTTTGCACGTGTACATCCTGAACTGTTAGATTCCACTTCCGAACTAGATCGCTTGTGAATGACATTTTTAAACTTTTTCTGCTTAAATGACCCCATTTTTTTAAGGGCTACATTTTTTTCGCTTCATTGCAACTCTTTTAGCACTCTCAGATATTACTTAACTTACTATTATAAAATAAATAGACACTATGTATGTATACTCTTTCACAATTAATACCAAAAATATTTTTGATATACTTTTGAAAAATTTAAGTATATTTGAGAATTCTTGTTTTTGCCACGTTCTGGAAATTCGCAACGGCAATACTGATTTTAATTTCATTGCAGTCTCTCACATACCAAATTACTTAGCTCTTCCTTTGGTTCTTTCGCTTTGCAATATACCTCGTGTACTTGCTTGGCTGTGTGCTAGTGAAAATATTGTCGTATTGCTATTGTTTGCTTTTCTCTTCGTAAAGTGCTCGCACATGTGCACTTCGTAATTTTGCTCTCTCTGTTGTTACGAGTATCGTGCCATTTTCGCTATAACGAAACGAAATCGCTTACCGGCATGTTTTTAACTTAGTTATTTTTGGTTTTTCAGTGAGCAGCGAAATGCCAGACAATTTGAATGTACACCGGTTTATTGATGAAGTGAAGGCGCGTCCCATTTTATGGGATATACGTTATCAGGAGTACAACGATAGAACAACTACACCACAACAATGGGCAGAAATATCTGGAGTCGTGGGAATAGATGGTAAGTTGATAAAAAAAAACAGACGTTAAGATAAAAAGAAGTTTGAAATGTACATACATACATATATTTCTAAGGTACAGTTGTGTAGGTATGAATGTGAACGAAAATAGAGAAATTCTTTCAAGCACATGCAAATTTACATACATACGTATTCATACATAAATATGTATGTATATTTATAAGTGTGTTCGTTAATAAAGTGTGCGAATGAAGAGCAAAATAAAATTCAGCGAAATTGCGAGTCTCAGCGTGTTGTTCCTTTTTTTATTGTTAAGAACATGCGCTAACGATGCTTGTCCCGGAATCAAATGCTTTTTCATACGTTTAAAATCCCGATGTTGTAAAAAAGTTCGCTAGGTTCCTATATTGGAAGTACATGTGTATGTTACGAAAAATTAAAAATGTGTGATTTTTAATAATTATCTAAATTTTTTCGGAGATTTTAAAATATTTTTGTATGTTGAGTAAAAATTTCTGAAGTGAAACGTTTTTTCGAAGGATATGTATTTTAATGAAATTTATTGGTATGGTTCAATTCGATTAAATAATAGATGCTTTTTTTACAATTATTCGAAATGCAGTTCGAAAGAGCAAAGTCAAGATGAAAAAAAAAAACTGGCTCAAACTTGTTTTATTTTTTTGCTGCGAAAAAATATCAGAAAAAAGTCGAACTTCGCTTTTTTCCAATCCCAAGTGTTGGAAAAGTCAAATATAAAAATCCCGCAAATGTGGAAATCCCGTGATTCTAGTAAATGCAAAATTGGTGTCCCTAGTAAAAATATATCTATAAAGACAAACTTGCACGCAATGCTCGGGCGGATTTAGAATTATGCGGTTCTGGGTCAATTATTGCTTAGATAGGTATTCGTGATTTTTTTAAATCAAACTTATTAACAGAAATAAAATAACTTTCACTGGTTATATTGATTTATTTCCTCTCTTATTAGTCGATCAATGCAAACGCAAATGGAAGAATCTACGTGATACCTATCGTGCCGAAGAGCGACGCACGGAACGACGTAAAGAACAATTAAAAGCTAGCGGCACTTACAACAACTCCATGGATGTACGCAGTAAATGGGCATACTTTGAATCGATGAGCTTCTTAAACGGTGCTCGCCGTACCAGGCATCACAATCAACACAAAACTGAAGGCGAAGGTTCGATCGACTCGCACGATAACGATGATGAACGACCCGGTTTTCATAGCTTGTGCGACATCAAATTGGAGCCCTATCACCTAAGCGATGAAGATGAGTATGGAGATGATGATCGTTTACTCGAAGAATTCGTGAGTGTAGCTACACCGCAAGCGGTACGACGTCTCTCAAATTCAATATCCGAAGCGAATGCTATCGAAGATGCAACAATGGCAGACTTAGCGAAACCGAACAGCACCACCATCAGAAGCACAAAGGCTGCCGGCTCCGCCGCTACCATTGGAAGCCGCAACAGTTGCAAATGTTCAAATCGCGCCGCTGACCAGGTACATTTTTTGGAAACTTTAGAGCGCGAAGAGCAAAGTTTAATGCAATCGACACGTATGGATATGAGACGCGATAACAGCACTAGTCATGTTGGTGATTCGGATTATAATTTTTTGGTTAGCTTTTTGCCACAAATGAAACGTATGAGTGATTTGCAAAACTTGCAATTTCGTGCGAAAATGAGCGAATTGCTGTTGAATATAATGGTGCCACAGACGTCGGTAGTGCCGATGCAGCTTATGACTGCAGTACCATTAGGTGGTGTTCAATATCAAGAGCAACAACAAAAGCCAATAATACAACAACAACAAATTCCACAAAAACTTATGTTGACACAAAACCCGGAGGAAATCAACAGCTCAGATTTGATGGAGGGTACCAACGATTTAAATGAAGACAATTCGAATAATTGGGCAGGAAGTGGGCTGTGATGAAGTTCACTACTAGGGATGTTGCGAGTTTGAGTATTCGCTAGCGCTGATGAACTGCGTTAGCTGTGGCAAATTATCGATAGTTCGAAGTATTTTAACTACCCAAATCTCTCAGAGTTTGATGTATCTATTTATAAGTTTCAATTATAATTTTATGAAATTGGAAATGTGTTTGTTTTTATTGGAAAAGGTCATTCAAAATCTTTACCTGTTCCAGATACCTAACTCGTATGTTATTTTAGGTTAAAAAGACTAGGCCACAACACAATAAAAAGGCCATAGATGGGTCTCCTTAGAGATTTTTGCTCCGAGCTTCTCTTCCAATTTGTGGTGTGCTGCTTTGAATTTTTTCCTTCGAAATGGCGGGACCTACGGGGTTTTGCCGACTCCGAACGGCATCTACAAAACAGAATTTTTGCTGAGAAGCCTTCTATGGCAGAAATACTCTCGGAGAGTTTGCCAAACCACTGCCGAGGGGCTACCCCGTTTTTAAAAAACTTTTTCAAACCACATTCCCGCTATTTCGGCCGCAATAATTTTAAGTGTTCTTGGGGAAATAGCCAGATCAATTAGACGTAAGTTCTTTGGGGAAAATGAACTATTTAATATGAACAATTAAAAAATTTACTAAACTGAACCTTGGCCTACAATCACTGTTTTTGAAACAGCGAAATCTTACTCTGGACGAAAAAAAAGGTCACTTGCTGGGACATTTTAGCTGGGGTTTCCTATCGGCAACCCAATAAGCCAGCAAGTTAAGAGAGAGCCTGAGTCTCATAAACAGTTAAAGGATGAGTCCATTGATATTCCCAGTAGCGGCAGGTATTGCTTAACATTGGATGACTGG
The DNA here is from genome assembly GCA_951509765.1 of Sphenella marginata. NCBI lineage: Eukaryota > Metazoa > Arthropoda > Insecta > Diptera > Tephritidae > Sphenella > Sphenella marginata. The sequence continues at coordinate 17,904,810 of OX608082.1, forward strand.
TGGGCTTTCATATGCCAAGCACCTACAATCAATTTCGTTCGTTCAAAGGCACTAAAACCCGTTCTTTTGCATTGGAAGGAATACAAACTATTGGAGAGTTTAGGCCCCAAAGCTCCAAATACCTTCGAACTACAAAAAGTTAAAAAGGATAGCGCGAAGCTCCTGTTACGATTGTTCGCTGCATTATTGTGGCCTCTTACTCGTAATTATAAGCGATCGATGACAATGACAAAACCGCGATATTCACAAAAAAATTCACTTTTCCACCACAAAAGCAAAAAAAAAAAAATCTTGAACAAAAACAGCCACAAGTGCACTTGAAAGTTGTGGGTCCCTCAGCTGTGCCATGACGAATTGAAATTGACATTGAACCAAACGGCACTACATGGACGCAAACCAGCCAACAAACTTACAAACATACATACATATGTACATACATATGTACATGTGTGAACTTGTGAGTTAATAAAATAAAACCAATACAAAATCGGCTATAAAAAAATGTGACAATAGCAACAAATTCCTTAAGTCATACGCTTTTGGAGTTTAAGGTGTGTTCTTGAGCTTGACTGAGCACTTAAGCGGGTGGGCGACAAGATCGAAATGAAGAAAAAAAAAGAAAAGAAAACCAGAAAAAACAAAAGCAAACAACAACAGAACAAAGGAAACGTGTAAAAGTCGAAACCTATGCGACCAACAACAATGAGGATAATAAAAATAAAAATGTGATCATTTTGGGACAACAAAAACAAGCAAACCAATCAACCCCACCGCACACCCAACACCGAATGTCACCAACAATACAACAACTTCAATAACAAGTCGGCAGCAAGCAATGGCCAAACGAATGACAGTGTCAATGCGACAACAATCCAACAACATTAACGCGTACATGTTTGCTCATGTCAAGCGGATCCGATTTTACTAGTACATGGCCCCCACACTCACACACACGGGGAGCGCACTGAGGGCGACTGTAACGTGTGTGTGGAGTTGCTTGAACAACTTTGTAAGTGATTGCGTGTCTTTTGTTTGTTTTTTGGTGGCATTGGTGTTGTGAATGGTTTGTGCCACATGGCGAGCGGCTGGTTGACCTGTTTTGTTTCTATAAATGTATGTATGTACGTCTGTCTGCAGATATTTAATAAGCATTGTGGGGGTGCAGTTTATAGTCGAATGCCGCCAAAGCTGCAAGCAGAAGGCATTGAAGTAAGCAATCGAGTTTGTTCAAAATATATCAATGATTTGCTAGTTACTAGCATTGACGAGTGTAAGCAGCAAAGAAACCATTGTTCTAGAAGTCTTCCCTCATCTCTATTTTATTATTATTTTATTTTATTTTATTTTATTTTATGGAATTTAATTTTATTTTATTTTATGGAATTTAATTTAATTTTATTTTATTTTATTTTATTTTATTTTATTTTATTTTATTTTATTTTATTTTATTTTATTTATTTTATCATGGCGGTTGTCTATAAATTTTCAAAATATTGAAAAAGTGAACTTAAAAATTGGATTGAATGGTTAGATGCATCAGTTACACCAAAAATTTTGAGCTACAACGCAGCAGCTCTTACACACTTCTATCTAACAAACACTTGGGAGTCCTCCGGTGGATGCCCAAACTGTAGCTGATATTACAGCTAACTCAGCATGTTGGAGAACTGGAAATGTATGTGATCAATACGTGCTTTCTAAAATTCCCTGCCTGTTTCTTCGTTTTCATTGATTTTGTTGGCCTTAAAAGCGTGCAAATTCCTAAGGATCCACAATGCAAAGTAAAAACCTTTAATTGATTTTCTGTTACGCACGTGCAAATTACAGTAATGCCAAAGTCGCTATGTCCGTCACTATTGAACGCCGACACAGCTAAGTAATGCAACAATAGATTTGTCACACTTCTGCTGGCCGCTGCAAAACATGTGCACATTAGAGTGTCCGTTGTACAGCAAGTTTTTTTTTTTATTTGGTTGAAAGCCAACATTCAATACTATTTCCATTCACAATCGAGGCATCGAACTAAAAAAGGAGCTTTAAAAATGATGAACCCGCTAATGTTTCCAGTTTGCTTAGGAGGATGTGCGACATTCCTGCCAAATGCTGTAGTAGTTGTTGGCATATTGTTGCATCCGGTTGCCGTCAGCTTCGGCTTAACTCGACATTAGTGCGATTCAGTTAGGTGGACAACTGTTGTTGTTATGCCACACAGGTAATTGGCAATTTTCGCACTTTTATGCTAATTCAACATCAGCCGTAGCAATGAGAGTACAACAACAAAAATGCTACAACAACCAAACGGGCAATTATAAAAGTCACACGTAACTCGAACCAGTTGGTGACCAGTAACAAGCAATCTCCGCAGAGTAACAACAAGAGACAACTGCTAACAACAACAACAACAACAACAACACACAGCTGACTACTACCTTGCCACACTCATCAAAGATCCATAAAAAGTGTTAATATTATTTGCTATGCATTCGCCACAGTTGTTAGTTGAGATTTTTGTTTTTGTTTTTTTTTTCTTTGCGCGCACCCTGGTATAGCACATTATACACCTCTGTATGATTCTACCTAGGCTGCTATTGTGTATACAGCTGCAGACTGCAGTTGATTGTGAAGAATGCAAATTTGTGCCGCTGCATCTTCAAACATTTTTTGCAGCAGCACTGACTCCAAATGGCTGGCTCAAGTCAAATTGTTGCAATGCGCATGCGCGTCTTGTTGGCGCGCCTAGTTTCGCTTGCTTTATGACTTTTACTTGTTGTTGTTGCACTAGTGTGTGCTGTTGCTTTTGTTGTTGTTGTTGTACATTCGTTCAGGTGTTAAAAATCGCAAACAGCCGCTATTGAGCTCTTTTTCAGCTTAATCACCATGGCAGCAAAAGAAAAGGTGTCGCACACTGGCATCATTGCATCCACACCTTTTGATGTTTGTTGTTTGGTGTTAAACGTTCATTTGATGCACCGGCTTGTCGGCATGTGTTGCGGAATTTCCGGAATGTGCTGCAAGTACCAATACGGCATATTTGTGTATTAGAATGTTTATGCAAGACTTTATAGCTCTGTACTTCTGGAGACATAAACATAAGCGCACAGCAGTCAAACGAACTGGCAGTAGAGTAGCGCACAGCTGGTATGAGCTGAGAGGAGTACTATTCGCTTCATTGTGCCTTCTTCTCACCTCAAAGGAGAAAAGAACTGTAAATGTTTTGTGGTTACGAAAGCGCAACAACAACCTGGTTGTAGAGGTGTAAATGCGCTGACCTCTTCTTTGAAACTAGGGAGGGCATGGACTCGACTTATCTACGCTCAGAAAGTTTCTTTTAGTCATTAGTTAGTCTTCCAAGACTCTAAGATCCCCCTAGAGAGAGATTATTTGTTGTTATTTTAGCTTCAAAATAATACCTTCGGGAGTTCTGCTGATCTGAACAGCCCTTTGGTCGAATGAACGCCGGTACTAATACCTCCTGACACTAGTTGTGGGAACAGTTTTTTTACGGTCATGGTTGTAGTCAACTCCTAAGCAAGCATCTAATGGACCATCGTTCCAATAAACTCTGTCTTCCAGAAATGTAACAAAAGTGGCTTTAAAAACCAGTGAAGCGTTTGTGGGTTAGTCCATAGAAAAATGCATCAATGGAGGCCCACGATCAATTTATAAGTATTGACTATAATTGGCATGCTCCGTCTGGCAACAACAAGGGAACCTTCGGGTTAAGGGCTCAGAAGAGGCGAGACAAATCCACATCGACACTGGTTCCGCCATGGACGAAATTGTTTCCAAGATAGAGTGGCTAGCGCAACAAAGTACTAGAGCCAAAAGTAGTATTCGACCAGCTATGTATTGAATTTCTAGTAAGAGGTAGACCTCGTCTTCCTGAAATATGTGCACCTACTTTTACTCGCTGCTGTTTCGAACTCAATACAGTCTAAATTCCAGTCAGATCAAGATAGGTGTTTTTAGTTAGCATACACGACAGAATGTCGTACTGATCGGTTCCATCGGCGATTGCTAATTAAGTACCGCTCTCAGACTTTCAAACATCTTTTGAACGAGAGAAACAGAGAGCACACTTCCAATCTCTTATATAGAATGCTTGTAATCGATTAAGCGCCGTTTCAAGAGGCTGCGAAAGACCCTATCCTAGTCACCTAAGAGTAACGCTATAGACGGTGCTGATTATGCTTCGGTTTCCGAGTAGCCTTCAGCGTTTGCGAGCAGAAAAATGAGACACCTTTTCAGACCATAATGAGAAGAGCCTAATAACTAGTATCTTCAGTTCCAAACTTCTTCAAGAGACGACGTCCTGTCGTCATGCTTAGGATCATTTAATATCCATCAAAGTATTTCATAACAATCAGAATATTTTGTATAATCGAAAATCAATACAGCAAAATATTTATGTTATGATAAATGGACAAACCTGAAATAATCAACGAACAATTACGAAAATGCATTAATTTATATGGCCCAAGCATTCGCCGAGGGGAAGTAGATTGTAATAAGGCAATTAGTAGTGCGAAGGGAAAACGCAGTAAACAGACACACCTAAATGGACAACAATAAATTGTGGAGAGGCGCAAGGAGTCGGTCATTTAATTGCGTACACCGAAATGCATTAACAAATCGAAACACGTCATGGGACAACAATGTGGTCGGCCTTAACGAAAACACTCGGCAACACAAAAAAAGTGACATAAAAACAATGACGAATTAAAAGAAGGCACCAACAAAGAATCAATGAGGAAAAAAAATATGTGAAGTTGTGGAAATTGTGAGAGTATTTTAGACATGAAGAGGGGATTGAGAGAAAGTAGCTGAAATCACAGCGTGGGAGAGGGCAGGACTCTTGCGTCTATCATTTGATATTTAACATACATATTTGTTGGCTTGTTGGAATATCTAAGTGCTCAAGAAACCTCTAATGCTGCAGAGCTCCAATCAATATCCTCTCTGAAGGTGTTTGTATGACGGTTGAAATCTGGATACAATGTCTGTTTAGCTGGCCGAGCTGATCGTTATTTATTATGCGGTTCAAGATAGCATTCTCCTCAAGTCACACTGAACTTCACTCCATTTTATTTGGAAGACATTAGGGTGGTCTACTAAGCGGCAAGGACCTTTTCCGTAAAACAATAAGTTCCCTCTATTTTCAGAGCGATACCTGAAACTAGTACCAGAACGATAATTTTGATCTGTAATCGAGAATTCATGAACTGTCTGTTAATGGTGATCCCTGCATTCAAATCGGCCACCCTACAAAATCATCAATCAAGCCCAAAAAGAAAAAAAATATTAAAAATACAAAAAGGAGTAAACTAATAAGAATTAAAATGAAATGAAATCCTCGTTCATTTCATTTACTAAATACCCACACAAATCTGAATGAAAAAAAAACTATTCTCACAAATTGACTGACGGATGGACAAGCAAGTGATCGTGTGATCGTAAAAACGAAAAGATAAGCAATGGAAAATGACCAACCATATTAAGCCGGTTGAGACAAGAAGATGAGCAAAAAGCAGCGAAGCTAAGTAAAAGGCAAGCAAGCCGTCCATCAGCCAGGTAGCACAAAGGCAAATGATGACTCAACAAATGCAGCAACGTTTAAATCCCTGACGATCGCGCTCACTGATCCACCGCACAGCTGAGTTCTGGATGCTTTGAAAAAAACAAAAAAAAAAAAACAGCAAACCAGTAATGCAGGTGTCAATTGAGCCACACAAAATCTCACAAAATATATGTTGGAAAGGACTATTAAATAAAATGCATGGCAGCGGGAAACCAAGCAGTGCAGGCGCGATCTCAACGATCGTCAGTAGAATGTGACAACAATAATTCCATTGAAACCACATTTGTGCTAGGGGGGGAGGAAAGGGTTAGCGGCTCAATCAATTGCTTAAGAATCTAAAGAAATATTCACACCAAAAGTTGAAATGAGATTAAAGATAAACGCATAGCCCGCCAAGTGAACGTAAGCGGGATACCGATCAAAACGTCGACAAAATGTTAATCAGGTCTTAAATAAATCTGAAGGCGAGACGCATTTTACGCAGACATTTGGGGGTATGACTAAACTGACAAAAAGCGTTAAGTTGAGAATGAAAAGCAGGAAAAGGTTAAACTTCAGGTGGATGAAATTTTTATATAACCAGTTGCGTAAACTCTGCTTGCTAAATGCTTGAGTGCAATGGAATGTCGCAAGTGAACAGAGTCAGCACCCACCGTAGATCCCTTTAGATCTTCTTTCTCTAATTTACGTCAACTGAGGAGCTATTCCAAGTCATAGAGTATGGTTGGGGTTATTCTTAAACAAACCTGCGTAGCAGCCGTCACGATTTCACACAGGACCAGGGATGGATATATCGATAATATTTCCATATTTCCTGTGGGTTCACGTGAGCCTTGGACCTTCGGTGTATTAGGCTTGCAAGCCAGCCACAATGTCTACAACAACAACAGACCTAAAATAAGGCAGGCTTTTTTCTGAATTCGAAACGCCATCAATGCGGGAAAGAGAGATGGAGAGGTGTTGGAGCAGTTGACTAGACTTCTCAGGTTAGTTTAGTTGAGCTCTCCCTAAGCCTTCATTCCCCAACCCAACTATACCCCCCGAGTAAAAAGAAGGCACCCGCGACCTTGTGAAAGGTCAAGTGGAGAAGAAGTTTCGGTCTTCGCCAACTGGTGTCAGTTATGGAGCTAGAGAAATTGTTGGAGCAAGCTGAATAGTCTAGACCGCTGAGAACCAACAAAAGTGAGAAAGAAAGAAAAAAGTTAGGCATCAATGATTGACGTCTGTTGGCGTATTAGCGGCACACTTAGCCGATCACAGCTGGGTGTAAAACCGACGATCAAATTAGAATGGCCAACAAATGACCAAGACAAATGAATGTTACTCGATTTTTGTGGCAAATGATGCTTAAGGTCAACGAAGAAGCAGAGCAACAAATTGCCGCGTCTGTTGATTTGAGCTGAAAATGAATTGTATGAGACTCAAGCGTGAGTACGTCGGCCAGCTTTTAAGCATGAATGCCATAGTCTCGTCACATTCTTCTTCTTTTTCTCTTTCTTCAGCGATTGATCAGCTCTAACGCAGCTGATGGATAAAAGCAGGTAAGCCAAGCACATTAACGAGTTCGCATTGAAAACGTCTCACAAAAACAAATTCAAGTATTTACCACATCATTTGCGGGCGTACCAATAGCACATTCCAGCTCAACTTAGCAAATGTCTTGTGAACAGAAGAAGAATGACCGTAGCAAATGAATGCACGTTGGATGGATGAGACTTTGCACGACAGACTGTTGGCTGTGGCTGATGTCGGTTGATCAATAACTTGCTGCCAGCAAGCAAACGATTTGTGTTGCATACAAAAGATTTCCTGTCCGGTATATCTGGCTTCAATGGCTTTTAAGGTATGGAATTCGTGGAATTGCGTCAATTGATTTACTCAGGTGTGTTCTTGACTAACGCTATTAAATGTTTGAAAGGCGCAACAACAACACACACACACACAGAGAAGAGTATTTATGTATGTACATATGTGTCATTGTTTGTAAAAGAACTCACAAACAAACAAGTGGCTAAGTAAATCTTAAGACAACAGTGTATGACCAATGGGGATCAACAAATATTTCGTTAACTACATGAATGAATTTTATTTCAAAATTAGTATTGAGCGGTTTCGGGAATGCAAAGAGACTGGCTGGTTCGAAGCCAACACAGATATTAAGAGCTGTGAACGGAAAGGGTTTACCTTCTATATGTTTGCTCAGACCCAGGGACCGCTTTGAAAGCACATGGAATGGCCCATGAAGAGAAAATGCATGCGTAATATCGCCCCTCTCTCATTATCAGTGGTGAATATAGAATTATATTTAAACTTAAGTAATTAACAAGCTCCACCTTCTAGTCCAGCTCCAAATTTTGACTTCCCACTGCCACTTCGTACGGTTTTATCCCGTCGCAACACTACACCCCTCCATTGCGAATTGCATTGTCATATGAATAAGACTACAACAAAAGCTGAATCCATATTTAGAATGTTCATTGAATGTTCCATTTAACTAAGTATAAACATTAATTAATTAAGCTGTTAATTATCATAAAAGCAAAATGCTGTTAGTTAAATCAATATTCGCTTTATTATGAATGAACAATTTGATGCAAATATTTGCCTCATCCATTTATTGGCAAAAGTCACATTGAGTAGTACATAAATCAAAATTATATATACACATTAGGGATGTAATTTTGATTTATTTTTGAAATCCCGAAATTTGCGGAATAATACCTTATAATCCCGGGATCGAAAAGATTCGCAGATTCTCAATTAACTTGCAGTTTAGGTTGAAAAAAGTGCAGAAATTGTTGGCGCAGCTTTTTAAACTTAAAATATATTCAACAACAAATTGTTCTAGTTTCGAAAATATAATAATTTTAATAATAATAATTTTTCTAAACCAAATTTGTTTCATAAATAACGTGCATACACATTTTTTCTGTTGTAAGCTTTCAACTTTTGAATTACAATTTTTTTTTTGTTGTAAAAGTGTATTTATCGTTCTCATAAATTCTAATTTGACGTGAGAAAATGTGACTTTTGTGGAAAAATCTTAATCTTTGTTGCATTTTAATTTAAACAAAAAATTTATTACATAAATGTAAAACATAAGATTCTTTCGAACTGTTCTAGACCTCTAGTCAAGAAAAAGTCGATTACCCTATCATCCATTTTTTTTGTTAGGATAAATTAATTTATGAAAAATCAATGGCCTTTTCTTATAAAAATTAGGGCTGTGCCTTAATTCGATTAATCGAGTAAGTTGATTAATCAAATTTTCAATTAATCGATTACTTGATTAATCAAAATTCTGAGTAATCAAAACGAGTGTTACTCGAGTATTTTCAAAAATGGTTAATCAAAAACTGATTAATTTACTCATTTTTTATGTGAAAGTTTGCCTTGAAATAGTTGAAAATAAAAAAAATTTAAAACCAAACATACTTCAAAATATTAAAAAATAAAAAAATTTTAGAAAATTTTGAGATGTTGTCCGATCGCGAATGGGCAAAATGTCGAAGATGCAACAAATGGTCGAAGTATTAAGGAACTTCTAAATTTGAGCCGTTTTAATATACATATGATTAATCATTTTATTCAAAAAACGATTAATCAAAAAGGCGATTAATCAATTAAATTTCATTTTGATTAATCAAAATATTGATTAATCGAGTAAACACCCTTTTTTATTAATCAAAAATCATAATTAATCGATTAATTGAGTAATCGAAATTATGAATAATCAAAATTTTGATTAATCAATTAATCGCACAGCCCTAATAAAAATATAAAATTTAAATAGTTTTCAAAAAAAAAATATTATTATTTCCTTATTAGTTGTTTTAAGCGGCAGTCTGCACAGAGTTTTAACCATTTTTCCCCCTTCACACAGTTGGCACTATTTACAAAAATTGTTTTAAAATGTATAATTCTGGAAATCGATCATCACAAAATCGAAAATAAAAAACACACATATTTCAAAACCCGAAAACCCGAAATTGTCAGCTCCCGCCATTGACATCCCTAATACACACACACATACACGCACATACATTTATACTCACTAATTCATAAGCCACATATGGCGTTGCAAATGCCAATGAGCCATCAGTGAGTCAGCGCATGCAAACTTGCACTTTATTATTATTAGCCAGCCCAGTTCACTTGCTTGCAAGCCTCAGACATACATACATACTACTTTGCCGGTACACCGACGTCATCCTGCATCACTGCCATGATCTTGAACATGTCTGGTTGTCTGTCTACAAATGTAGGCGGCTATGATGCAGCATAAATTATTACTTTACAACGCATGCAAATGTCTGTTGGATTTTAATTGCTAGATCAGGTAGAGGTACACAACAACAACAACAAACATACATACATACACATGTGCATATGTGCACTTGCAGGCTTGTAGCTGTGTAATGTCTGTTGGCATGAAGTGTTTGTTGTGTAGGAGGTGCGCAATTTTCAAGATCACGTCATTAACTAGCTTACGGCATGTTGAAGTATGACGAAGTATTGTGCGACTGAATTTGATTCAATTTATTGCAATTCTCAAACAGTTTATGAGATAATAAGGATGCGTCAGAACCCTCGGAAATTGTGTAATAAATTACATAGTAAAAAGTATCGAACTGGTATTTGTTCTATCAAAAAGTGCTGGAGCTCCTCAGAAAAACAAAAGATCTGCACAATTTGGTAAAAATTTAATAATTTTGAAATTTTTTATGCAAAGTTCACGAAAATTTAAATTTTTGGGTCAATTAAAAAAAAAATTTTTTTTGGTCCAAATTTTCAAAACTTTGTTTTCTTTGCCATTCCCATTTATTAAAAATTTTTTCAGTTTTCAGTTTTAGAATCAATTAAAAAAAATTTTTTTTTTTGTCCAAATATACAGAATTTTTTTCTTCTCAGGTACTCAAGAACTTTTTAAACGCTACTGAGAATAGTTGTAAAATTTCCAAACTTTGAAAATTTTATACATTTTTTTCCATGCATTGGAAACTTTAGAAATTTAAAATTTTTGGGTCAATTAAAAATAATTTTTTTTTTGGTCCAAATTTTAGAAACTTTTTTTCTTCTTTGCAGAAACTCGAGAAAATTTTGAGTGCTAACCAGAACAGTTTTAAAATTTCCGTTTATTGAAAATTTTTGAAATTTTTTTTAAACATCAATTAAAAAATATTTTGTTTGGTCTAAATTTACATAGCTTTTTTGGGTGCTACCAGAACATTTTTAAAAATTCACATTTTTTGGATAAATTTTTTGTTTTGGTCCAAAATTACAGACCTTTTTTTTCTCTTCTCAGAAACTCTAGAACTTTTTGAATGTTTTCCGAAACAGTTTCAAAATTTCCGTTTATAGAAAATTTGAGAAGTTTTCAGTTTTTAGATCGATTACAAAATATATATTTTTTCCAAATTAGCAGAACTTTTTTTCCTTTTAGCAGGAACTCTAGAACTTTTTGAGAACTATCCAGAGGTTAAAAATTCCTGTTAAGAAAATTTCCGAAAATTTCAACTTTTGGATCTATTTAAAATAAATTAAACGAAATAACCTAATAAATAATTTTCTGAATTAGCAAGCATCAATTATATTTTTCGCGTTGGGCGCTTATAAAGCTTGCAATCGCTCAATACTTTTGAATGCGTCGACCTCGCCACAGAAACCTTTCTAATCCCCCATAATTAGGGCCAAACTCATGTTGCCTTAACATCATTAGCTTGCTCTTAATCGCCCTTGTGAGGCGCACAGCTGTTTTGCTTGCTACAATTCGACTGATTCGGCTCGAACTCGCCGCGCCTGCGCAACAAAAGCATTTAGAGCAATTCCATTTTGTATTTATTTGGCGCAACGCTAGCATTGTTAGTGTAATTCTTGTTGGTCAGGGCTTGCCTTCACTTCGTACACAAATCAGCGACTTTTTCTTTCTTTAGCTCAATTCACCTTTTGTGCAGCGTATCAAAATGCAAATTACGCGTTGATGAATTAACAAAAGCACAAATCGTGACTTATGTTGCGCACTAATTGTGATTATGTCGAGGGAGGAAATGTTGTGGCATTACTTTACATGGCATAAGCTTTGCGAATATGAATTTTTGTTGTAAGTTTTTGTGTTTCGAACCCCTTGGATGTAGTTTATGGGACTTTGAGATAGCTCAACCCTGCTGCAGTGTAGCGGTAATAATTGTGAGAAACTTGGTCTATTCAGTCGTGAGCCGAGCCAAGTCCATCCTATCTCTTCAATTCCGTTGATCAATCAGCCTTTGATGTTGGTATCATGGTCGTCAACTAAAATAGATTTCATAAAATTTTTTTCTCTCGGAGTTTTAGACCGAATTTCAAAGATTGATGGTTGAGATTTAATGATGAGATTTTTGTTCGTATGCAGACTCCTTCTCATCTCCAAAATCGGTCAGCGGTTAGTGCAATTAAACCTGGACTCAAGCCTCCCAAAGTGAATTGAACCTGGTGAGAATAGTCGCTCTGGTAAGTAAGAGATGAATGAAGATTCCACACTTACTTGAACCATTGCACATAGCCCTACCTCCAGCTCCAATTATGAGCTAAGCGAAATTTATATCTGCATCAGTACGACTTTATTTTAAATTAGTTGAGAGTTATCTAACTGTCTGTGAAGCAAACTCAAGTTTTATGCACCGAACCAAGGTTACCATAAACCCATACGCACAAACATAAATACATAAAAACATAAACATAACACTTTAAAGCTTCTAGATCTGGCGTTTCGCCCACAAAACAGGCACAAATTAATTAAGAAAAGAATTTTCTGAAAGAGTTGAAAAATGTTTTGTGCAGCACAAAAAGGAATAAAGCAAGATGTTGTGGCAAGCACACCTGCAACATTTCAGTTAAATACATAAAAATAAGAAATAAAACAACAACACTACACACAGGTAAATCACAACAAAAGCAAACAAGTAAATATCACACACAGCGTTAAATAAACTTCCGCTCTTTGATGGTGTGGTAAAACATAAATTTCGAGATCAGCTTTGGACAACCGCAACGAATCTTAACAAGCCGCACATACATACATACAAACATGGCCAACAAACACAAACACCATACACAACAACTATAGATGTCGTACATACAATTTCTATGTTTGTTTATTGTATTTGTTGGCTTATGTGTGTTTAAGTTGATGGGGCGGGTGTGCTTGTGATTTGTTTTCAACGCATTTGTTGTCCATTTTTATTGTCTGTTTATGGTTCAGTGAATGCTGTAAGCGACTTTTATTACGCCACTGCGACATTCGTTTTTTATGTATGTATCTTTATAGATACATTAAAACGCATGTAAGTGTATATATTGTTTGTACATACTTACGAGTTGGCAATCAACGAACAGCTGTGTGGCGTTTTTAAGATGGTTTTACATAGAAAATATGCAAACAATTGAACAATTGCAGTTAAAAAAATCTTGAGCCAAAGTAGTTTCTGATTCAAAATCTTAAAATTTATTGATTATATGATTTTATGATAGGTATTCACTACTTGTATTTTTTAATTGATAATTAAAAATTTGCTAAATACTCAATAAGTTAGTTAATTAAATAGGCATTAGAGAAGCATTCGATTTTTACAGCGATGGTTTCGGATAACGTGCCACATAAAAAAAAATAAAATAAAATAAAATAAAATAAAATAAAATAAAATAAAATAAAATCAAATGAAATAAAATAAAATAAAATAAAATAAAATAAAATAAAATAAAATAAAATAAATAAAATAAAATAAAATAAAATAAAATAAAATAAAACAAAACAAAACAAAATAAAATAAAATAAAATAAAATAAAATAAAATAAAATAAAATAAAATAAAATAAAATAAAATAAAATAAAATAAAATAAAATAAAATAAAATAAAATAAAATAAAATAAAATAAAATAAAATAAAATAAAATAAAATAAAATAAAATAAAATAAAATAAAATAATAAAATAAAATAAAATAATATATAATAAAATAAAATAAAATAAAATTAAATTAAATTAAATAAAATAAAATAAAATAAAATAAAATAATATATAATAAAATAAAATAAAATAAAATAAAATAAAATAAAATAAAATAAAATAAAATAAAATAAAATAAAATAAAATAAAATAAAATAAAGTAAAATAAAATAAAATAATAAAATAAAATAAAAGAAAATAAAGTAAAATAAAAGAAAATAAAATATAATAAAATAAAATAAAATAAATGAAAATAAAATAAAATATAATAAAATAAAATAAAATAAAATAAAATAAAATAAAATAAAATAAAATAAAATAACATAAAATAAAGTAAAATAAAATAAAATAAAATAAAATAAAATAATAAAATATAGTAAAATAAGATAAAATAAAATAAAATAAAGTAAAATGAAATAAATTTAAAAAATATCTGTTCCAATATATCATCGTTCGTAAACGCCCCCTGTACTTCAATTTCTTCATATTCAATTCTTGCTAATATTTATATTTAATGCTTATCTAAATATTTCAACTTTTCGTGTTTGCTAAGCTTTCTGTAACATTTTCGAGCGAAAAAATAGTAGAGAAACATTTCACCCAAAGCCGCTAGCAGCGAAACGAAGCTGCACTCACTAAAGCAAGTTCGTTTCTTAAGTCTTTCGTTAGTTGGCTATATAGCGCCAACAGCCGTTTCGCCGACTTGGTCTAAGTAAATGAATGTGTAAATACATAGAAACACGCTTATGCATGCATACTCATCTGAATTTATACATTTATCTATATTATGGCATATACATATTTACATATGTATGTACGTATGTGTGTGTGTTTATGCGTACATTTGTTTCTTTGTCTGTCTGTTTGTGCGTACCGATTTTGAACACCTGCATGAGATTTGTACAAAGTTAAAACGTTAAACGATCCGGCTGTGTGATTACTTACTTGTGGCTTTACACTTTTTTCCTTTTTATTTTTGGGACTTTAAAGAGCTAAAACAACAAAAACAAATCAAACACACGAGAAAACTTTAAGTCATGCCATGATGTTTTGACTTGTAGCTCGTTGAATGCGCCGCGTCATTTCGTTAAGATTTTACTGCTGCCATGGCCAAAGTCACAATTGCTATTTGATGCCGCACAGAGACCTTGAGACAGTTTTGAAGAATGTTCACATATGTTTTGTGTGCTTCTTTTCTTCCCCCCCTTTTTGATGCTTTCATATTTGAGAGTTTGTTATACAACGCGTTTTAGTATTTAAGCTTTAACGCATTCATTTTATCTTCTGCTTCGTTTCCATTTTTATTGTTAATGAATGCCAAGTAATACCATTTAATCGCATTTGTTGTTTGTTGACTTGTATTTGGTTGCTCTTTACGCAGTTGAGTAAGAAGAAGAAGAAGGAGAAGAAGAAGCAGCAGTAAGTAAAGTGGAAGCATTCAACTTCAGGTGCGCATCTCGTAAAAAATCAATAAATTGTCTGTAGCGAGTTTACTTTTTTTTCTTTTCTTAAATGTGGTCTGCTACATGGGTGGTCAATAGATTTTTAATTTATGTACTCTTGTGGCCCTGAGGTATCTTACTTCCTTTGTAATCCTAACTAGAGTTATGTGTAGATAAATCAAAAGACTAGTCGCAAATACTTTGGTGGTTTCAATCATTTTTACTTGTCTCCTGAGTGTAGGTGGAAAGAAGCTGAGAAGGCTACATAAACGGCGCGGCTAATTTGTTTGACCCCTCAAACCTTTTTCTTAGTTTAACACTAACAAAAATGCAAGTGAAGATATCCCACGAAGATCACTCTAACAAAGAAATTTTAATTTCGAGTTAGTTTTGAGAAATTAAGTTCTCACTCGACCACCATAGCTCTATGAGTTACTCCCGATCTACTGTATGGTTCAAAACTTTCAAGCCTGATGACATCTTCTAACACGAGGAGAATTGTCTACAACTGATTTATCGAGCTCTATGAATTGGAGTAGGTAAGGAACTCAGACATCCACATTGGGGAACGAATTGAAACCCGGCTGTTTAGTTGGTTAGGCCAATTTATGCTAAAAATTAAAAAATCTCAAGAAGCTTGATTATCGGCCTCCACAGCGAAATGATTGCCTTTGAGAGAGAGAGAGATTGAAGGACCATATAACAATATTAGCCCAGATGCCTTTAGCAAAGATCTAACAAATCTGGGTGTAAATAGATCCCTGATGCTACTGGTCGACCAGCTACTCAAGGTAAGGAAAATACTTTCATCCTTGGGAAACACTGACACTGAATTCTATGTCACCAGGGTCATACCTAGGGTCGGTGTTCTCTCCTTCTATCGAACCAGACAGTAAGCTCCATGCTTATAAACACAAATTGTGGTGACGAGAAGTTTGTGGAGGTCAGAAACCGTATGTGATCTGATGCAAGCAGCATTGTGAGAGATTTCCTTATGATCCTCTAGCTGCGGACTTAGCGTCAACTCGGAGAAAGTGGAACTCGTCATAAATACTAAATTTTTTAAAATACTAAGCTATAAGACCAAATTCAAAGGTTCGAAACAAAAATATTAAATGGAAGGAAAACTTCATTCAAAGGAGAAATAGGCAAAAACTGGACGCAACCTATCTCAATTTTTTTATAAGGCCAATGATAGCAATATCTCCTAAGCATTATAAGATCTCCTACTCATGAGTTATTTTGAACTAATTACC
This sequence comes from Sphenella marginata, assembly GCA_951509765.1. Classification (NCBI taxonomy): domain Eukaryota; kingdom Metazoa; phylum Arthropoda; class Insecta; order Diptera; family Tephritidae; genus Sphenella; species Sphenella marginata. The sequence goes on from OX608082.1 coordinate 17,921,065, forward strand.
GTAGGCCCCTTCGCTCCACTAAAATGCCACTCTACCCGATAAATCAAGCAGGCTGTTGAGTTGCGCTGCATCAAATCCACACACGTTTAGACCAAAAGATCTTATCTGCAGAGTGTTTGGTTTCTATTTCAATCGATCCTCGTTTGAACGCCTAGCAAAAACATAATAAATAAAAACAAATTGGAAATAAATTTAAAGTGCAGGAATTGGTATGAGTAATTTGGAAATCACTCCTGCCAATGGATGTGTGTGGTCGCACTTATTTTATCCAAACTGACCTCAAAACCTAAGCATTGCTGATAAAAAAATGAAAAATGAATTCGAGTTCAAAGATCAATTCGTATCACTTGCCCCGAGTACGTTTTTTGTATGTATGTAAATGTGGGGAGTAAATATTTATTTCATTGTACATCAATTACTGATCCAGCCAATAGCTCATTAGCTCATACGTTTCTCATTATTTTTTTTTGTTTTTCTTTTTTCTTATGCACTTTGCACTCTGCACACAATCCCTTTTCATTGTAACAATATCTGGTGTTTGAGTTGTTGTTGTTGTTGTTATTGTTGGTGTTGAGGTTGTGCTGGTTGCTGGTTACTGGTTGTTTTGTTTATCTGCAGCGGCACACCTCAAAGCCAACGCAATTCCCAGAATGTCAACAGACTAAGAAATTAACAGACATTTTTGTCTGACATGATTTTGCTGTTGTTGTTGTTGTTGTTTTTGTATCTTTGTTTCAATTTGAACACGTGCATTTTCTACAATTTCAACTTGCCACACCAAAGACATGGATGAGTGGTGAAACCTGAGAATAAACACACGTACAACAGCAAGAAGCAGAAGTTCGAATAGAGTAAAAGATTTCGAGATGATGTGAAGGGACTGAATACTTGTTGATTTATATGCATACATATTTACTTACTATGTACTACTGTATATATAAGGTAATAGTGCAAAACATACATGGGGAACAAGGCAGGCACACATACGCCTGTTGCTCTGTTCAAGGACGGCGTGAAGAGAGAGGTCTTGACGGCTTAAAGCACTTACTTTCTCGTTGCCTCAGTTTGTGTCTTAATCATAGTTTAGAAGCTGTCAGGATGAGGAGGAAGAGGAGTCGATACATCACTTTCTATGTAAATGCGCATGACTATAGTCAAGGCGTCTAAAATTTCTGGTTGCACGCTCTCTCGACAGGCTGACGAGGAAAATTGAGCTTTAGATTGTTTTCAAGTTCATATGGGAGACCTATGACAGCATTCACAATGGGCATCAATATCTCCCAGTGGAAGTTTGGCATATCAAATGTGCTCTCTTAATCTAACTATCACTATCTGAGTTTTTTGGAGTTTTTCAAGTCTAGTTGGCTCGCTAGCGTGCTCTTACTCAGTATTGATTCCTACATATTCAACATCGAAATGTATTTTAACTCCACCTCTGCTTACGATATTTATTAATGAATCTGGTTGATAGTTGTTGTTGTGTAATTTTAAAATTTTTTCACACCAAACATCAACTAGACCGCAATGAGCAACAATCAGCTGTTGGCTAATCAAGATTAAAACCAGCAAACAAAGTCCGAAAAGCGGAGACAAATAAGAAGCGCAACTAAATCTTCTCGATTTAAAATGAGCCAAACAGAGCCGAGTTAAGCTGTTGAGCATGTAAAGGCATGTTAATTACTTACTCGCAATCGTAATGGGAATAAGTTACAGCCTAACCGGCAAAATGCAAGCCGAACAAAGCGAGATCGGTGCTACCCTCATGCACTTGTTGTTGCGTCTGATTTTGTTGTTGTTGTAACACATTCATAACGCTGTCGCTCAGGACGAAAAAGGATACGAACACGTGCATGCATACCAGAAATGTGTGGGAAACCTAAGCCCTACAAGTGTCTTCATCTTATGCTGAATCACGACTCTGTTTTAGGTTCAAAACAACAACAACAAACAAGTGTACAGACATTGACGTGTTGTATAGCCGATTAGCCTAATGAAGCATGCAATTGCATCCTAAATAAATACACATACATTTCTTTTGTGTGATTATCAACAGCAGTAATAGCAACAATATGTTTCCAATGAAATTATGGCGAAAGAATTTTTGGAAGATTTTCTGGTCTTTTTTTCTTTCGTTCTTTATCAAGCATAGCCGCCTGCTCGTTTTTCTTAATTTATTGTGGATCGCTAGAGCAATTACCTACAGCAAAGTGACAAATTAGAAAATAGTTGCAGGTTAGCGTTTTTCGACTAGGGGTGTATAATGGTCTTTGGTATAAGGACGTAAGGATCTTCTCATTGATGATAAAAACAAAAATGTTCGCATTCAGAAGACGTTATTGTTTATATCAGTATTTATCGATTTTTTATTATATCTGCGTTGTGCGGATTTTTTGCAGATTTTTTAATTCTATCGATCGTTAATGTCAATCCATATTTATCATTTACTATTAGTCTTGAATTTTATATAAATAAGTTTGTTTTTAATTTATCGACTAAAGCTTTTCTCTATTCTACTGACAACCTATTATCGCTTACAAACGTTTTCTTCTATGTAGATATATGACAATTTTCAAATTTTTCAATATTAAATTTTTTTTAGTTGAATATCGATTTTCTTCAGCTCCCATTATTTAGATTTTATGTACTATTTTTTCACTTTAAATTTTTTTTAATTAATTCTTTTTTCACTATTTTCGATCGATTTTTTTTACACATTTTCATAGATTCTATATAAATCGATTTTAAAAAATGTATTGTTTATCGATATTAACACATAACAATATGTATCGAGCTTTATCGACATCAACCAAATCTATCATATCGATTTTATATATTACTTTAAATAATACCAATTTTTATTTTTTTCCGATTTCTCGCTCTTAACAAACTTTCGAACATATTTCCGAATTCGAGACATTATTCCGGCTGTTTAGATCATTTCGTATTTTCAAGAGCTTTCTCGATTTTAAATATTTGTATCAATTTTGTTAAATTATTTTCTTCTTATCGATTTTGAATTTTTTTTAAGATTGGTATCGATTAATCGATAATTTATATTTTCCCTATTTTATATAATTTCATATTTGTACTATCGATTACGTGGATGCACAACACTTTTAAAAAAATTTAATCGATTTTATATTCAACAGATTGAGTAAATCGATTATTATGAATTTTAAAAGTTATTTGAATATGTTATTTGGCTAGTTTTGTTTGAGGTTTATCGATTTATCCGCATTTCGTATTTAGTGAAGTATTTTTTGTTTGTTGCTCCGTATCGGTTTTTTTAAATTATCGAGTTTAATTGTTATCGAAACCCGAAAGCTTTTATTGGTTTAAATAAACTGTTGTCGATTCATCTTTTCATATAGGTTCTGAATATTTTGCAGAGGAGTCTATGGGAAATCTTGAAAATGTCTTTTTATACGGTCACTTGAGAATTTCAAAGCATTCTTCCTAAAGAAAGAAATAATTACTTTTGTCCAACACCGCTTTGTAGAAATCTTAAATGAATTCCTGTGGGTCATTAAAAATTCTCGCGTTTGGTGGAAGTGCAAAAAAAAAAATCCGCAAACAGCTGATAAGCTAAATGCAGGCGCACATAACGTCGCCATTTAATGGTATCCTTACCCTCTTTCAAAATATTCTTTAAGCGCCGCACATGGGTGCATTTTCCATGAATTTGTTTCAAATTTAAATTAATTGGCAACGTCTGGAGCCAAAACATTTAATTCTAATTACAATTTGAAAACTTATTTTTAAAATTTTTAGTTTTCTAGCGTTTTGAATTCCCGTTATTTTAATCTAAAACAATTTTTTAATTTTTTCTAAATATTGTATATAATTTTATTGACTTTCTCACAAAATTTAAAGAAATAAATAAATTTTTCAAAACCTTTAAAAATTTTTATAAATTTTTTCTTTTACTTTGCCAAATAAAACGTTTTCTGATTATCCACTTCAGCTCAATATTTTTCATTTTCCGACAATTTTCATTAAAATTGTCCCACAGTACACTACAGATAAGAAATCATCAACGACAATCAATAGCAACAACAAAAAAACTGAGAACATAACAAACAATTTATTGTGATTTCCACAGGGACCACGTCCGCACGCACGTATCTACTTAATGACTTCAACTTGCTTGCCTCATTTGAGCTCTAAACTTATCTTGCAATCGACAAGCGTTTTTTGCTCTATCTTTCCAATTGATTGTCAAACAAGTTTTTATAATTTATCATTGTTGACGATAGGATATGTGTGGAATCCTTGCACGTATCGCTGGTTATGTGCGATACACGCGCATGGTGGTCCTTTTTTTTCGGAAATATGCATTAGACCGTTTCAGAAAAAAAAGTTCTGCTAAACAAACAAACGTTTATGAATATGGTTTAACAAAGTAAATGTAGTTTTTTAACGAAATAAATGTAGTTTTCTATGGGCGATAATTCGTTTTTGACAAAAATGAGTGCTCGATCTTATGATCATGCTTGGACGGTCTAATATGCGTACAAGTCTTCATGTATGCATCTTTTTTCTTTTGTCTATTTCTCTGCATAATTATTACCGCAGCACTTCAAAAATATTTCCACGCTCTGCATGCTCGCCTTCTTATCTACCACGACGATAAGGCACGTCTCAGCGTAATAGTTTATTACTTAATATTTTACATATGTGGCAAATGTGGCAGCTTCATGTTACATGTAAATATGACAGATTTCAAAAATATGGATGCGTGTTTATTAATACTTAAGATCGTAAACTGTTTGTGTTGGAAAATAAAAGCGAAGTATTATCACGATCCTTTAAGAATATGCCGTATTGGGTGAAATATTTAAGAACTGCGATAAGCGTGATAAAAACAACGGTACAAAAAAAAAAAAAAAATAGTTTTAATTAAAGAAAATTGGAATTAACTTAACTTACATATATGTAGACTAACTATGAAAGGAGGACAAAAAGCACATCAAAATATGTGGGCGTGGTACCTTTCAACTTTTCCAAAATTATGTAAATCTTGACTAAGGGGAGCACATTCGAAATATCATTAATAACGGCCAAATCGGTTCAGAGTTATAATGAATTGAAATTTTATATAGTCTAAGGATATGCCACCGCCTACTTTTCAAAAACCATATATGGCTTATGCTGTACCAAATGAAACGAGGAATATTTTTTTTTTTTTTTTTTTTATAAAACTTCAACAAATTTCGTAATGGTTCTTGTTACATGCCAAAGACGACTAAGCCCAAAGTTAAAAATTTCAAAATTTCTTTTCGCAAGCACCCTTTCTTTTTCAAAATAGGGTGTTCCCAAAAAAAATTTTAAAATAGATTATTTTTGAAAAAAAAAAAAACTTTTGAGAGGATACTCTTCAAAAATATTTAGAATTGTGTGGTAGTTCACCACTCAGCTGTCGATATAAAATTTTGTTGTTATACATCAATTCTTCTTCATTTTATGGCCCCAAACGTGAGCAGAAGCTTGGTCAAAAATAATGCGGAGCCACGAATATTTTCAAAATTTTATAGTTAATCCCTTTTCTTCTTAGAAAAAAAAATTTTGAAGAAAAAGCGATTTTATATAAAATTGTTCTTTACAGAGATAGCAAAAATTTTATCTGTTCCTTAGAATTTTAAAATTTTTTTTTTTGGAAATGTGGGCGTGGTCGTTAACGTATTTCGAATATTTTTCGCCTACAAGCATATTCAGGGCTGACTGGAAAATCATCCTAACTATTTCAAAATATTAAAAAAAAAAAACGCCTTATCTCAATTTTTTTAAACCCCCCTGTTTCAGAATATTTTTGAGGAACGTCCCATTCCAAAATGAGCCTCAAAAATGAAAATTTCATACATTTTCAGCATAGATAGAGTAATTTTTAACAGATTTTTAAAATAGGGCGTTTTTGAAAAAATTCCGAGATAAAGGGTTTGTTAAAAATATTTTGAGATAGGGTGATCTTTCACGACGTCACGCCCACGCTAACAACAGAGTCAGACCAAAGTTAAATTAGTGCTCATAGAGTATCCGGTGAGTAGCTCTCAAATTAATTTTTTTCGTTTTGAAAGCCAGGCAGAGGGACGTGTTGGAAAATACGCCTAAGTAAGTTCTACAAAAATTATATCTACGCTGCCCACTTTCCGCAAATGTCAAATAGGTTCTCTCTTACCAAATTGCATGGTCACATAACTCATTTATTTTCACTACAACAACAAACTTAATTTCAGAACCAACCCTTCAATTACCAATAAAAAGGTAAAAGCTTTTGTGTGACATTCTTCACCCAAAAAAGTGGCCAACATCAACACTTTAAGCCTGTGGCAAGTGTGCTAGTGGATTGCTACCCACCGCTACTGCCACATATACATATGTACGCGTAATGAAAGTAATTAGCTTGTGCAATGCTCCCATTTAGGCATGATAAATATGAGTTCTTTGCAAAGACGCATTTTACATGCAACATCAACAATGGAGCCGCAAGCGTAAAATCAACTAGAGTTGTTGGTGTGTGATGCAGCTGTTGCAATGCAGCGAACACAAATTGGGTGAAATTGGGCACATCAATGTTGTAATAGGCATATGCGTACAGAGAGGGGCGTGGCATGGCCGAGCATGGCTAATTTTATTGTGACTTATAACTACCGAAAATTGCAATGGAACGCCATCATGCCGAGCTCGTTTTTGGACAGCCAAAGTTGTCGCTCATAAATTAAACACCAAATTATTTGAATTCTCGCGCCGCTGTTAGTGGCCCCAAATACTGTCGACTCACAACACTTTGCTGCCAAACTTTCTTCGCTGTATGTACATATGTACTTAAGTACCCCAACTTCATTTCGACTTTTGTGTTGTGTTGCACCTTGTCAGTGGTGCTGAAATTGTTTGCAGCTGCCAACGCTTGAATGATCATCAACAAGAAAAAAATGCAACAACAAATGAGGGCAGTCAGCCGTTTAATGGTGAAAGAACCATCTAAATGCGGTAGCTGCTACCAAAATGATGCTCAGAATTTTAAACTTAAATTTGAATGTAGATATGTATGTATGTATGTTTGTGTGAGTGTGTGAGTGTGTGCACAATTCCAATTGCTGTGCTGCCAAATTACATTTTAACTGGAAGCTGCTTAAGTTGCAACAACGCCACTCAAACGTCGACACTGATTTGCTTACCAACTGGCCAAGTTACTACCGCAATGCTTGCTGCGTCTGCCTCACACTCGTACATAGAATTTTGGCGGCTACTGTTGCGCAGTTGGACTGTGGGCCCGATAGATCTAGGTTTGAGGGAAATAAGATTAGTTGGAATTTTAGTAAACTACTTCCATTCCTTATAAAGTGGTGCGGTACCTCGAGATGAGAATGATGAAACTCTTAGCTCTGGCAGGGAGATGATGAAACCGGTGCCTCAGTAACTGACAATGGCAAATCTGTTCCACAACCCAACTTCTATGAAGATATAATGATTATTTGTGTCCTGAGCGTTAAAGGACATTGGGAGTTCCTATCACAAAAATCCTTTCAATTCCTCCTCCAATTGCCTTTCAAAGAAGCCGTACACCGGCTAGCACACATTACACTTAAGAATCTCTCTTGCTCTAAAACGTCGGCAGTAGTCAGTATGCGAAATATTCAATCCGAAGGGTATGCCCACTTCAGCTATCTCCTTGATTGTTTTTAAACTTGAAGTATTTTGTGAGAAAAATGCTCTGGACTAGACCTCTTTCTTGAGAATGGACAGGCGTCTGGCGAATCACATTTAATGATGAGCTCCTACCCAGAAGGTTCTTCCATCGACAAACGACTCTTTAGTTGGGAAAATTATGTGGAAAATATTCCTTTGAAAAAGTCATTCTAACTTGTCTTTGGAAATCTGTTTTCTTAGTAACCCCATCAACCTAAAGCATTATTGTTACTGAAGCTTTCTCAGAGATATTTTTTCTATATCTTTCCCCTCGAGCAGCTTTAGAATGTCAGTTGCTAGTAGTATAACCGTGGATCAGCTAGGGAGTCACTTAGCGTCTCGTCAGTATGAACAACTATATCTGACCATGTAAGAGGCTATGTTTCGAAATGGCTGGGATGAGCTTTCTTTTAAACCCAGAATTCGATACTTCAGCCCCTTGAAAAAGGATATCACTCAAAAGTTTATGCAGTTTTAATTTTCCTATTGCAGCACCCAAGTCTCCGGGAAGATGAAAAATAAAATAAAAAGAGCTTACTGCCCCACTGTACACCGTTTAGGGTCGCTTTTGCGTCTTCTGGCATGTAATTTTCCACGGCGAGTGCAATTATCGTGTTCGCTGCCAGTAAGTAGTTGTTGTTATACACAAATCTCTTTTAGCTGGCGAGAAAGGTAATTTGGGCGCATTGTTTTTGTGGTGCATTGTTTTTGTGGTGCATTTTGCACGGTAGCCAAATTTTTGTTGAAACATTCAGCATTCGCCAACGGATTGTTGCTCCTCTTCAGTGCGCTTCTGACACGCCGTTAATCATTGTTGCAAGTGGCACATAGAATTACACACACACACAAAAACCACAACAACCAACAACAACAACAATCAACTATAGTTAAATTAAACAACAACAATAACAAAAATAAATAATACGAAAAAAGTGGCAATAAATGATGTTGCACATGTGTACCCTTCGTGCCACATACGTGTGGCAATGTGGCACCTCAGCGCGCAAAAAGATTCGCGGCGTTTTCATTTAATTTTCAGCTGTTTTAGCTTGGCAGTTAGTAATTTCGGATCGAACAATTTGTGCATGGCATGGGAGTGGGGGCAAATATTGGTTGCTGGTTGGCGCGCGGGAGGTGCGGGATGTGCGCTTAAATTCGAGGCGTTGTTAGCGTCGCGGCAACAGTTCAAGTACTTAAATATAATTATGGCCACGACCTCTTTTAGTAAAAAAAAATGCTCTTTTCTACTTGCTTGGAGCGGGCATTGAAGGCTTGCAAGTGGTTTAAGCTTTAGTTTCGGATAATTTTTGTTAGCTTTTGATTTTCGGCAAAGTTTATTGCTCCTCTGTTGTCGGTTTGTTTGCTATTATTTGTTCGATTAATAAGTAGATTTTTCATTTGGAGGAGTGATTTACACATTTATTAAAGTCAAGCCCAACCAACAATGATCTTTTTGCTCCCTTTTGCTCACAAGAAGCTCGCAGTGGCTCTCAGTACTTTCCGAGAAACGTAAAAAATTACACTATGTGCTGAGAAAAAAAAGAGTTTAAAATACTCCAATAATAATCGGGAACCAACGAGACTAGCTTTTTACGACCTTGGCATTCAGCCCCTTTTCTGTTTGTCAGCTCATTCCCGAAGTCCTTTTGAGTAACTTCCCGTTGAGAGTGAACATTGTTCAAAACTTCGTGACAATACTATTCAAAAAGAAAAAATCCGCTAGATGGCGCACTGCGAGAGATATGTATATGGAGAATCTCAACTTTCAGTACTGAAGCACAATTTCACTCATATCAAGGAAGCTAGCTTTATCGCTGTCTCCTTTCCTCCGATGACACCATGCTACCGTCTGTCAACCACCCCTAAAATATTGTTTTGTGAGTTTTGCTTGCCGCTGAGTCATTGCCAAGAGTACTCAATGAAATAGAGGATCCTTATAGTGTAATCATTGTCAACATGCCACGCCACTTATTCCAACAGAATGTACCAGCACATTGGCATACAAGAAATTCCAGGCAATCAAATTTGAACCTTAATTTATAAATGCTCCTTTAAATTCCCAATTAATCTTAGGCCTTCGCCAGCTACTACTCTTCTTCCCACAAAACTCATGCATTGTTTGTTGCACGTGCACTTGCATTCAAGAAAAATTCGTGGAAGGTCAATTGGTGGCATTGCAAATGCAACCAAGAACAAGCAACAACAATAACAAATAACAACAACAACAACAACCTAAGGAATTTCTTAAATCAAAGCACGAACGCAGAGAATTAAGAATAAAATGTTTGTAAGTGTTGTTTTTGTTGTTGTTGTAAGCGTTGTTGTTGTTGTCAGTGTTGGTATGTCACAAAACTCGCTTTACAAAATATGCCCAACGCGTAGTGTGATGACAAGTGCACTGCGGATCAAGCTGAAGCCGTCTCGACGTAGCCGTTGCATTGCGTTGGCGTTATTACTTGCACTCTGGTTGTTGTTGTTGTTCTTGTTTTTGCTGTTGCTGTCTATGGCATGCCAGACAGCCTGCATATGGAGATTAAATTCTTACTCATTTGCTTCTGCATATTTATTGATATTTTATGCGGCGTTATGCTGGTTGAAACCCCTCTGACAAACAATCAACCCACAGAATATTCACGAAACTCGAGACTGGCAAGTTATTCCTAAATGTTTGTTGGTATGTTGCTTCGCTTAATTATTCCAATTTAAATGCAAACACTTGTTGATTTCTTGTAGTATTCTTCGCCAGCCGTTTTTCTTTACTTTTTGTTATTATCAAACAAATGAGGCATTCAAAACAAAGTGCGTTACTGCGCATGTGTGGCGCATACGAAGTGCATATTTATGTGATCGTCTTTGATTTGTACCCTATTTGTACATATATTTATGTGTGGGCGTGTGTGTGTGCGTGTTCAATCAAGTTCATTGCTTGCATTCCAGGAATTGTGATTTGGTTTTTATTAAAACAATATTTTGTATGCAGCGAATGAGTCCGTTGAACTTATTTACATTTTGATATGCATGGTTGTGGTATTTAGTGGCAGTTTGTGTTGGTGTTGTTGTTGCTGTTCTTGTTCTTGTATGGTTATCCTTTTCTCATCATTACTTGTAGGTAGTTGTGATTAAATATATTCAGGTATGTGTTGTGAATATTAATATGTATATTTAACGAGCTTCTTAGTGTTGGAATTTCTGTGAAAGGATTAACTGCTGCCATCGAGAATATTTAAGCATTTTTGTTGTACAAAGGTCATGTCTATGTTCGTGTTGTTGTTGCCCTGCCGAAGGTTTTATGAAGTGTGGTCGAATTGACAGTTCTTTGCTGAATATGAACCCGGTTCGGCCCGGTACTCCCTTGCCGTAAATGCCCTTCTGTAGCGGGAATGATTTGGTATGATTAGTGGAAGAAAGATGATCTGCGAAAAATATTGCTGGGATATGGTCAGTAGACACACGAGAAATGTTCTCCCCGTGAAACGGAAAGACGGAAGCTATTCGGGTAGTAGCTTGATAGTATCTACAGAACTAAAGTAATCCTTAACGCAGTTCCAAGTATGAAATAATGGCCAGACCGGGAGTTTGGATTTTAATGGGTAGTCCTTAGCGGAGAGTCCCGCTTCAAGAGCATATAGTAAAGAGGGCTTCAATCCGACCAATGCATGAAGCATTTCCCCCTTTCATGATAACCGCAAAAAAATTAAGATGAAGTGAGGATGGCTATATTTTTTAAAAACAAAACAAAGCGCCTAGAAAGCACGGACTAACCAGTCCGTGGTGAAATACAACTGAGAATCACCCTTTCCAACTAGTATTACGTTGTACTGAGTAGACAACTGAGAAGTAAGTCCTCTTCCGACTGACAAAGATCACGTTCTATAAGAGTCCCATTATACCTATAAATGTCCTCATGTACAGTTTGGGATCATAGACAGTGTCGAAAAAAGATGAGATGGCTCTAGGAGTGTTCGAGAGAAAAGTAGCTCTAGCGGACAAAGATAATAGCAAATGGAAAATAAATTCCATAAAAAAATGTAGCTCGTTAGCATTTTAAGTGGTTTTAATTTCATATTTTAATATTCGTCTTATCAACTACTCCAGTTCGCTACAACTGAAATCAAAATGAAGGGCCTTAACCTATGTGTGACCTAACATAAAACAACGCTTATCACCATTTAATTGTTTAAAGTATTTAAGAGTTACGCCACTCAAATAGGAAACCATAAATAATACCAATTATTTATTACCAGCAGCATGAACTCTGTACGGGCCTAGGCAACAGATTTTTAAAATCTATTAAAATGTTGACCCTTTAAACACTTTAAACTATTTCAGGCCTTATCAAGTTTTTTTCAAAATTAACTTGCGTCATTAAAGCCGCACATAAAAATCTAAATACAGTGAAGCCAATCAAAAATATATGAAAATTCTATAAAAAAAAATAATAATAATAAAAATAATCTTTTGCAGTCATAAAATTCGACACTCAACTTAAACAAATGTAATGAGCAGGATATAAGTAGAAGTACTTTTCATAAAAACCAAGAAAATATAATATCATAAAAATATTTACAGTCATAAAACGGCAGGGCTCCAATTACCACTTAAAGAGCCGGTTTTGTAATTAAAATAAAAATTTTAAATGAAATCAGAAACCACAAAAAACTCCAATGCCAAACAATAAAAACGAGCGAAAGAGACACTTGTACGAGTAAGAGCTGGTGAAATCAAAGTTAACGACAATTTATGTAAGAAACAGAAAGAAAACGAAAAAAAAATTAATTTTCAAAGGACGAAAAACAACCAAGTGAAATGCGCTGGGAACCTGGAAGGTTGGCAACCGCATAAAAAAACGTGTCAGCGCACCAAGGGTCAAATGCGACGATGCGACACTCAACACCGACACCAAGCAAAAAAAAAAATAGACGCAGTCACAGCAAAGAGTGTTCCTGCATTGCGCATGCGCAGCTACAAAACGCCTCTACATGCAAACTTCGACTTGGGGCTATAAACAGCGTGTGACTCAACTGGCATGAGGAGTAGGTACAAAGCACACAAAAACCACGCCGAAAAACGTGACTTCTACACAAAATTCGTAAATGTCAAAGTAAAGTTCCACCATTCTTCTTTTCAACTTAAATGACAGTAGGAGATATTCGCGCGAAAGATTACATTCAATGAAAGCAAAAACAAAACTCGGTTAATACGAACGTATTAACACGTTGGCAATGAGCAGGAAAGTAGCTAGCAAAGAACGTGCAATTTTTTTTAATGGATGTTTTATTGCTTTTATGGCACCGACACCTAGCTACCTACACACATATGTATGTATGTAGTATATATTCACACTTCTGATAAAATGTCGTCTGCGCATTTATCTACACGTGCATATATGGGTCACTCCGTGTCAAATCAAGTATACTGTGTACTAGCACGATTCATATGACCACTTTAAACCTTATAATTTGTCAGCAATTGCATGCTCCAAAGGATTGTATTTTCATAATTTCATCTAATTTTCCATTTCACTAAAAAGTATGCAGCGATTTGTCAATTTCTTGTTGGCGTTTTTTTATCGATTTGCTAGCGATGTCTTTGTTATATCGATTATCCGAATTTGTTGTACCTTTCGAATTTTTCGAAACTTTATTAATATATTACTTCTATATATTTTTAAGGAGATGCGCCCACAGCTAGTCCTTCTTTTTGTGTTGGATCGATTGCTTATCGATATCTTCGTTATATCAATAATTTCTTTGCTTTGTCTATATCAGAAAAATTTCTAGCTCATTATTATTCTATTTATATTGTTTGTTATATCTTTAAGCATTTAAAATAATTTCTTAGCAGTTGTGAACTAAATTACGCTTTTATCGATAATTTATCATATATTTTTAATTATTATTTTTAATTATTATTTTAAATTTTTTTTATTTTAAGCAATGTATTCGATTTCCACAAAATATTTTTGTTAACGTTTGGTTGTTGATATCTTTGTTTTTCAGTTATTTTTTTCTTTCATAAATATTCCAGCTGTTCATAATGTATTGCTTTAGTTTGTTTTTAAAGTCTACTTAATCTTATGTTAGCTTTTTGTGTCTATTTTGTATCGATATGTTTATTATATCGGTCGTCTTTGACCTTTGTAATATTGCTGATTTTTATTAAAATTTTTATTTTATTTTTATCAATCCTATTAATCGATTGATTTTTAGTTTTTCATTAGTGACTATCGATACTTAATTTTTTTGTATTTATGGTTTTTATTTTAGTATTACTGTCTCTATTTTTTTAATCGATATCGATAATCTCTTATCAGTGTATATTTTTGGAGTACTTTATTACTATTTCATAAACTTTTGAAGATTTTTATTCGTCTCAAGATCTTTGTCGATTTTTTTTAGAATCTACATTTATTTTAATTACCTTTTTCGACTAAATGAACTACTTTTCATCGATTTTTTATCGATAGTCTGTGACATTTGTGAAATTTTAGGACACTTCGAAAATGTAAAGCCGCGATCACAATCGTTACTTCTGACGTCCTGGAATTACCCATGTATACATACTTGGGTATATAAAACATGTTGCCGCCAAAAACAACCACAACAACCACACCGCCTCTGCCATTGATAACTTGTATGAGCAACAAGTGATAGTAAACCTTGTCGCCTCGAAATTTGATCGTTGAACACTTGCTTCATTGTTTATAGCAAGTCTTAATACTTCTGCTACAACAAAAACAAGCCAGGAAATTAAATCAAGGGAAAAAAAATTCCGCTTTCATTGAGCAAACACAAGTGTTCATTGAGGTCGAGTTTAACGTCGTCTTTGGACAAGCAAACAATCAAGCAAGCAACAGTGGAGACAGTCTTGCAGATAAGACAAGACACTTGTTGACGTCGTTGAAGAAAGCAAACACAACGCATATTTCTGTGATGATACTGGACTATTATTAGTTTATACAAGGCATACGCTGCCTTATCACTAATTAAATGCGCACTGTGCTGATAGGGCTGAGCATACTTTAAGACTTCTTTCAAAACAACAGAGATAAGTTCACTCAAGTAAATATGATAAACGGTTATACATTATGTTCAAAAAATCTATGGATAGTGTGAGCTGGACAAAAATAATTCGAAGTTGTGGTATTTGAAGTTATTGTTTTAAGAGTTATTTCAAAAATCGCATATTAACTGGGTCTGCTAATCTAACAGAGCTTACTGGTCTCAATCGCAACTATTCATGGACCCCAAAATCGAGTCGCTCTTCTTATCGCTTTTCCAAAGATTTTTGAGTTAACCCAAAACACCGTAGGGTCTAGAATATAGAGCAAACGCTTAGCTTTTCTGCTGAAGATTTCGAGGGAGAATTTTTTATAACCAAAATATTCCAAATAAATCGCTCGGAATCCACTATTCGCCATTCGAATTGCTGGACCAATAAAAAGCAATTTTATATAAATGTGCTTAGTAAAATAAAAATATGAATAAAATAATATATTGCTCCTTATACCCAAATATATTAATAGAGCACTCTCACCCTCTTTCAAAACATAAAGTCAATATGAAACATTCAATTGCTCTTCTCTTTTCGTGTGTGCCCAAGTGTTTTCATTCATGCACGTCACAGCTTCCCATTCAGTGAAATAATTTTAATGATTCTTTAATTAAAATAAATTGACCGACTTTGCACGTGTTGGAAAGGAAGTGTCGTCACCCCAAAGCATTCACCATTCTGCTAAGCATTCATTCGTTTGATATGTCGAAAAATTCATATTGAGAAAAATTGACGAAGCAATAAAACTTATTTAGACCAATTTAAATGAAATATGCTAAACATGAGTTCGTCAAAATGAATATGAGGGTATTATTTATTTATTCATGAACATGAATTGCATATTATAAATACATTAGGGTGTAGCAGAATTTAATAAGAACCCTTGTTATAAATGCCTAGATCAATATGAGAAAACAATTTTGTTACGGTTTCACTTAAGGGATTGGGTTCACTACTCGTCTTGAGGGACTGGCCTTGAAAGATTTTTTAATACCTTATAAGGGAATTAGTTAATTAGAAAAGCAATCATTTTCACACTCTCAGAAATGAGCAATCGATTGAGGCATATCCGTCCGTCCGTCCGTCCGCTTGAGTTGAAAATTGAGATATTAGAACAAAAATTTGGCACAGAAGTTGATTTCCGGCCAGGAGAAATTCGCTATTTAAAAATGAGCAAAATCGAACTATAATCAAGCCCCTTTTTCGATATCGAAAAATTCGAAAAACGTATAAAATGAGATTATTCAATAATTACAGCGGCTGTAATAATTTGAATTTTCTTGTTTTATTTAGTTAATCTTATTATTGACGATTTTAACAAAACTTTGGAAAAGAGGCGTGTCACCGCCCACATATCAGCGAACACATTTTCAAATTACGACTATTAATAACAACGCAGCCGTTAATGCTACAATAACGAATTATAGGGGGTGGTTTATACATCCATAGAAAATAAGCGAAATTGCTTTACGACCACGCCTACTTTTTCATAAAAGTTTTCTGAAATTTAGGTAGAAATACTGAACTGCCCATATCTCACACAGGTAAAATAATATAATTTGAATGTTCAATGAATTTTCTTATTCTTTAGATGATTTTTGGAAAATTTTGGAAAGTGGGCATGGTTTGATAGTTACAATAATTGAATGATCTTAGTAATATTATTTTTTTAATCTTTTTCCTGGCCACTCTAATGATCGTAAAGCCAAACCATATCGGCACTTATGTATGGATGTATTAAATTTAATATTCTTTATGACTATTCATTTATTACTATCGATCAAATCTATGACACATACATATCAAACATGAAAAGCCAAATGATGAACCCCAATGACTGTCGAATAACCCCGCTCTAAGCAAATAACTACTTAAATAAATTAACTTTCAATTAACCCACAAAGAAGCAACATACCAAACAACCAAACTAAATTACACTGCTGAGCAATGCATGCGAGACGAACATTAAAACGAAGATTACAACAACAACAAGCAAATTCTCACAAAAAATTCTTCCAAACTGCGTCAAAACCTCAATGCCAGCCGTGAGATATCACACGTTAGACAAATTAACTATACCCACTCGCATGTGGCGAGTCTAAGGCCTTTTTCTTTGAATGCTCAATGGTTCCATCACTCTAGTTAGCGGTAAATCAATAGCTCACACACAACTGCAAGTATTCTTAATGTGTTTGCCTTAAATTAGTCTTTGGTCAGGCCAGTCAAGCAAGCCAGTCAGTACGTCACTCAATCGAACTCATTAGAAATTTATTGTGCCGCATTAAATGTAATCAATGCTAAATATCAACGCGACTCATTTTAACTTTAGTCCAAGTTAAACATAGCAAACGCATAGACAACTCACACACGTTTCGACCAATCAAGTAATCAAACTGCCAAGGCGTCAAAGCGATTGACATGCGAGCGTGTAATGGGACTACGTACACAACTCTTCGAACTTACTTGGGCTTAGTTAATTCGTAGTCGTCACATTGACATGGCTAAAACATGGTTAAGTGATTTTGATTATGGGCTTAGATGATGTGAATGTTTGCGTTTAATATATGAAATTTGAAACGATTAAGGAAGGACTGAGTTCGGCTGGATCCTAAGTTGAAGAAAGTTGCAAAAATATATATAATGGAATTAAGTGGCAACCCTTTATGTTAATGTTACATAGTAATATGGTAGTTGAAATACAAAATAAAATACTTTGTGATTGATATCCATATGGGCAAACTTGATTTCATTACGAAAAATATCAGAAGGGCGGCAACCTCACAAAAGAATGATACGTGGCAACACTCAAGTAGTAATTCTTGCAAACTAGTAGAACTGCCAACATCACAAGAAATGTACCACCTATCGGAGAGGCTCACTGAGTTGGAAATAATAGTTCGGGGTTGACTTGGCCTGTGTTTTCAATGGTTATCAGTTATCGTTGTATGAAAGAAAAAGAGAAAATATCTAAAAACGATAACTTTAAAATAATGTATGATCAAAAAAAAAAAAAACTTTTCAAGTGCCTTAACAAAACGAACTAATTTCGAATATTTCAGCTACTTTATTTATTTGCTGACTTCTTCGTGAACGACAAACATTTATTAATTGTCTTCAAAAGACTCGATTAAAACCAACTTCGATAGACCCAAGTTACTAAACAAATGTAACGAAACTGATATGCAACTATTATTTTTCCTTCTTTTTCTTTTTATAATTTTTCCAAAACTCTAAGCCATGCGAGTCCAACTAGTGTGCAACTTGTAAAATGCAACATTAATTTCCCAGCGATAAAATCTAAACCAATAAATTTACGACAAACATACAATGAGCATACCACCAGCCATTCAGTGGCGCTTTCGCGGCACAAGCGCATGTTCATGTGGCATATAACAACAACGCACAAGGTTGAATTTTGCGCAGACCAAGACTTTTATCTACACATTGGACTCGTGCTTATCTAACATTGCTCGGCGATATTTTAGTATCTGCTTACCATAATGAATAGACTAACATGCAGTTCGGATGAGATTAAATAAATAGTTGAAGGAGTGAGAGCTGATGGGAGCTCAACTGGTGGCTGACTTAAGTTGAGCACGTACTTATTTGCCAGCAGCGCGTGTCCGTAGAAATCGGCAGCGGAGCAGATAAGCCGTTGGCATCTTGAGAATCTCTAATGCATTGTACGATCCAAAAATCATTTAAACAATACAAGCAAATAAAAATAAATTTGAAACATATTCACACAAGAGGTTGTAAGGTGGAAGTCAGCAGAGTTAGCTAGCTGGACATTTGCATGGAACCCACACAATTCCAATGCTCGCCGTTTGAGCGCAACAAATAGTTAAATTATTGCACTGCACAAAAGAAAAAGGAAGTCGATTTTTTAAGTTTCGGTTGCAGTAGACATTTCATTGGAGTCATTTGTAACATCGCTTTTGTTTCGACCACCTGGCGGTTTTTTGTGGCTTAGCTGGCTCATTGTGGAGACCTAAGCAACTAAATTATGGCTACGGACTATGGCCAACCATACCAGTTTATTTCCCTTTATTTTTTCTTAATTTTATTTTTTTTAATTTTATTTTAGTTTTTAATTTTATTTTATTTTATTTCATTTCATTTCATTTCATTTCATTTCATTTCATTTCATTTCATTTCATTTCATTTCATTTCATTTCATTTCATTTCATTTCATTTTATTTTATTTTATTTTATTTTATTTTATTTTATTTTATTTTATTTTATTTTATTTTATTTTATTTTATTTTATTTTATTTTATTTTATTTTATTTTATTTTATTTTATTTTATTTTATTTTATTTTATTTTATTTTATTTTATTTTGTTTTATTTTATTTTATTTTATTTTGTTTTATTTTATTTTATTTTATTTTATTTTATTTTATTTTAGTTTTTAATTTTATTTTATTTTGTTTTATTTTATTTTATTTTATTTTATTTTAGTTTTTAATTTTATTTTGTTTTATTTTATTTTATTTTATTTTATTTTATTTTAGTTTTTAATTTTATTTTATTTTGTTTTATTTTATTTTATTTTATTTTATTTTAGTTTTTAATTTTATTTTATTTTGTTTTATTTTATTTTATTTTATTTCAGTTTTTAATTTTATTTTATTTTGTTTTATTTTATTTTATTTTATTTTATTTTATTTTATTTTATTTTATTTTATTTTATTTTATTTTATTTTGTTTTATTTTATTTTATTTTATTTTGTTTTATTTTATTTTATTTTATTTTATTTTATTTTATTTTATTTTATTTTATTTTAGTTTTTAATTTTATTTTATTTTGTTTTATTTTACATATTTGTAAGTTTTGCAAGCTTGAGATCAGAGAAACAATAATTCGTAATGAATTTTAATTGTCAGTTTTTGGGAAAAATTGATAATTGGAGAAAAATTACATTGTTAAGTCACAGCGATGGATAGGATTACATGTTTCAGAGTTTCCAAGCTCATCATCAGATCCCTTTTCGGACACTGGGATGCGAACCAGTGTCTGCACCAAAGCCGCTGTTAGAAAATTCTAACATCTAAGCTATGATGCCCTGTGACGTCACAATGCACTTATCTCCACTTCAATTAATTCCCTTTTGTTTGTTTGTTCTTGCCAACAGTGAGCACACATTGTTGTTTAGACCTTCGGTCATACGAACGAATGCGTGTGCTGGACTTTTTTGTTTGTACATATGTATGTACGTAAACCCGTGCTACGGTTCTTAATATTTTGTTGTTGGTTTTTGCGATCTTTCTTGTTTTTACATATTTGTAAGTTTTGCAAGCTTGAGATCAGAGAAACAATAATTCGTAATGAATTTTAATTGTCAGTTTTTGGGAAAAATTGATAATTGGAGAAAAATTACATTGTTAAGTCACAGCGATGGATAGGATTACATGTTTCAGAGTTTCCAAGCTCATCATCAGATCCCTTTTCGGACACTGGGATGCGAACCAGTGTCTGCACCAAAGCCGCTGTTAGAAAATTCTAACATCTAAGCTATGATGCCCTGTGACGTCACAATGCACTTATCTCCACTTCAATTAATTCCCTTTTGTTTGTTTGTTCTTGCCAACAGTGAGCACACATTGTTGTTTAGACCTTCGGTCATACGAACGAATGCGTGTGCTGGACTTTTTTGTTTGTACATATGTATGTACGTAAACCCGTGCTACGGTTCTTAATATTTTGTTGTTGGTTTTTGCGATCTTTCTTGTTTTTACATATTTGTAAGTTTTGCAAGCTTGAGATCAGAGAAACAATAATTCGTAATGAATTTTAATTGTCAGTTTTTGGGAAAAATTGGGTTCGCATCCCAGTGTCCGAAAAGGGATCTGATGATGAGCTTGGAAACTCTGAAACATGTAATCCTATCCATCGCTGTGACTTAACAATGTTGTTTTATTTTATTTTATTTTATTTCATTTCATTTCATTTCATTTCATTTCATTTTATTTTATTTTATTTTATTTTATTTTATTTTATTTTATTTTATTTTATTTTATTTTATTTTATTTTATTTTATTTTATTTTATTTTATTTTATTTTATTTTATTTTATTTTATTTTATTTTATTTTATTTTATTTTATTTTATTTTATTTTATTTTATTTTATTTTATTTTATTTTATTTTATTTTATTTTATTTTATTTTATTTTATTTTGTTTTATTTTATTTTATTTTATTTTGTTTTATTTTATTTTATTTTATTTTATTTTATTTTATTTTAGTTTTTAATTTTATTTTATTTTGTTTTATTTTATTTTATTTTATTTTAGCGCACATAAGCAGAGCGTCACATATCAGTAAGCAGTCAACCAAGAATTTCTATACACGCATACTAAACCAAATCTCACTTACAACTTATATATGCATAGAAGCAAAACGAACAAAAATAGACCGGGACAGTTTATACCGCGCACATAAATGTTTAACCATCCAAAACCTGGGCTGTTCCCACAATTTCTGGAGTTTGCACACTGAATCAAGTTGTCTGACCCATAGTCCAAAGCCGCTCACTGCTGTGTGGCCATGGCGGATGAGTGACAAATAGTCGGCACTTATTGTACGGCAAGTGTTTGATGATGTCAAATGTGAATCCTACATTGATATGTAAGTAAGTAAGTTTGAATATTCCTACGCTATCCAGATAACCTATTTATTGATATTTTTATGGTCTGTATTACATCTACAAGCTTTCAGGCTCATCCACTTTTCTCTCGTGTTTGCTACTTTTACTTTATGGGAAAATGTTAGGATATCTGTAAGCGGGATCTTAGCACGCCTGAACATCACTAGAATTTATATTTATTGCTTTGCAACAACAGGTGTTTATTTGTACTTTCTCGTAGTTGAAGCCACCAACATTGGCTATTTAGGGGGGAATTTATGTACGACATTTTATCGGTGCTGTCGTTGTAATGTTGTCAAAAAATTCGTGGGAAAGCTTTTGCTCTGCTATGTCACATCGTGTCTTCTTGTAACACAAAGGGCTTTAAAAGATTTTTATTACAAGTGGAATTAATAGACAAATTAACGACGCTTAGGCGAAAAAATAGACGATTCCTATAAGAGTTTCTCCACAAGCTACGAAATAAATAATTTGGATAGAAAATTGTCCAAGTGATCCTCTGTAAATCTGCTACTCACAAAATTGTTTCGCAACATACACAATATTAAAAACCACAAAATGGTTATTTCCTATTTAAAACATTGTTAGCAAGCATGTACAACAACATGCCACTCATTAGTCTGCTGTCAAAACATGCGCAGAAATTAGTTACCGTCTAAGCTAAGGAAAAAAAAGTTAAGCAAAGAGATTTTCAAGGAAGCAGCCACTCTGTTGCCGTAACTAAGCATATTGTTTTCGGTTTGCCAAATGAATAGCTTCACCATAGCAAAAAAAGTTTTCATTAGGCATGCCAAAGCCGCAAACGAAGAAAAATCGCAGTGTACAACGACGCCTGCGCAACCCAGCTCGCAACTTGACACGCAGCTTAGCTGACCTTTCGCACTAAACATTTCAATCGCCAATAAAATATCGACAAGATGCGCGCGCAAGATATGTGACTACTACAAGCAAGGGGGCCAAAGTTGTGTTTATTGCAAAAACAACAACAAAAAACGGCGGAAAAAACGCGCAGCCCATTACAAGGCAAGTTTAGTAGACTAAGTGCGCACATAACCGGCACGATATACCCAGCTGTATGGTTTGAAAAAAATTAATAAAGAGATTGACACATATTAAGTGCTGAGTCACCCCGATTTAAAGTGATTTTTATTTTATTCTATTATTTTTTTTATTGTATATTTATTTTTTTTTTTATTTTTTATTTTATTATTTTTTTATATTATTTTATATTATTTTATTTTATTTTGATTTATTTTATTTTATTTTGATTAATTTGTTTTTTTTTTATTTTCTTATTTTTTTTTTTTTTATTTATTTTGTTTCATTTTATTTTATTTGACTCGATTTTAGTTTATTTTATTTTATTTTATTTTATTTTATTTTGTTTCATTTTATTTTATTCGACTCGATTTTGGTTTATTTTATTTTATTTCATTCTATTATTTTTTTTATTGTATATTTATTTTTATTTGATTTCTTTTTATTTTATTTTTTTTTTATTTTATTTCATTTTATTTTATTTTGTTTTATTTTATTTTATTTTGTTTTATTTTATTTTATTTTATTTTATTTTATTTTATTTTATTTTATTTTATTTTATTTTATTTTTTTTTATTTTAGTTTTTTTTTTTTTTTTTTACTGATTTTCCGTTATAGCGAATTTCGACTTCCTTACTTCTTAGCATTAGTCTCAGTAGCACATTGGGGTATAAGAAAATCGAGTGTTGGCTTGGGCGTATATTCACTTTTCTAAAATAGTATTTAATCGCATTTCTTTGTTGTTAGTGAGCAACAAGCAACGTTCAGCAATTTGTGACAAAGTCATCAAAGGGGCTGATGCCATGTTGCTGTTGGTGTTGGTGGTGGTCGCGTTGGCGGTGGCGACAACAACATGCTCCTCCCTCTCATTTAATGATGACTGCTTGCTGTTTGTTGCTGCGCTTGCTTGGTTGATGCGATCGACAAGCGCATGCATAAGTTAAGCTGACTTTTGTTGTTGATGTTATGGGCGTTTTGTTGTTGCACACACGCTGTTCCGATGGCGACAACATTACTTGTTGCCGCTGTGCGCTGTCACCGTTAATGTTGTGGTTTTTCTTTCATTTTATCCAATTGCGATGTCTGTCGCTACGATGTCGTGTCTTACACAAATTTCCAAACAGAGCCATCAGTAAATAATTTTTTTAGTTTGGTCTCCAGTTGGTGGTAAAGTCATTGGTAATGTTGCACAAAAGCGGCTGCCGTTGTTGTTAGCTACCACTTAGAAGTATTTGCTAATGTTGCTCACAAACACATACATACGTACTTATTGGCGATTGCTGTTGTTGTTATTATTGTTGTTGCTAAATGGGCAGCCACTCATTGCTAACGCTATTAAGCGACTATTTAAACGCCTTAGTCTATGCCACCTCAAAACATACATACATATGTACGTACTTTACGATCGCTTGTTGCCACTAATGCTATTCAGCGTTAATACTGTGATTAATCACATTGATGGCTTTCTGCTACAATTGAGCGTAATAATAATTTGTAAACGTCTCGCCTAGTAATTTACGTAAATAAAGCGCTTTGCGTTTAAACAGCGTGTGGTAAGTAGAATTTATCGATAGTTTTGAGTTTAGAGAGTGAATATTTTGGCATTTACGAAAGAATGTATGGGGATATAGTACGCTAGTGCAATAAAATAAATGTATGTATGCATGCATAGAATTGCATTCCAAAATATATTCCTTCAACAAATACTAAATGACACAAATGGCCACAAAAAATTCCAAACATATTGAAAACATTTTAAAATTGCCCGAAACGTTTGAAAAAAAAATTACGAAAAAGTTCCAACATGATCGTGAAAAAGTTTCGAATGGTTCCCAAAAAAATCCCAAAACTATTTCGAAAACCCACCCAAAATGCTCCCAAAACAGTATCGAAAACTATCCGAAGATGGTCCCAAAACGATCTCGAAAAAGACCCGACATCATCCTGGAAATAATTCCAGAAATGGTCCCGAAAAGGGCCCGAAGTAATCTTGAACGGCTCCCTGTATTTCTAACAAGTCCCGACAAAAAGCCGCTTTTGGTGCGTTTAAAAAAAAAAACATATTCTTTTGTATCCCTTCGGAACTCAAAGGTCGGATCCAAAAACGGGGCTATCCTCTCTACAATCTCCCATGTTTAAAAGCTTGAAGGTCTAAAATTAAACTTCAAATAAAAATGGAGATGAGTTCCAAGTAACCTGCATACCAAGATTTTGCGAACATAACTCAAAATTGCTTCCAGCTAGGGTGGATCGGAGGTCATTACCATTTATGCAAAATAATCGAGTTTTATGGAAATTTGAATCTGTTAATCGGCATTTTAATTTAATCAGAAGTTATTGTCGATTGGTTTTAAAAATTTTTATTTTTTTTTTAATTTTTAATTTTTATTTTTTTATTTTCTAAAATGGTAATCAATTTCTGAAAAATTATAAAATATTTATTATGAATTAAAAGAGATATTCAATGCATTGATTACTGCATTATAATGGGAATTTAACGGATCTGATCTAGCATTGAAATGTAATTTTTATTTTTTGTATTTTACTTTTATTGTATTAAACATTAATTTTTTAAAATATGTATACATGAATAACTCTAATCTTAAACTTTTCTTTTTAATTGGAGCTCACAAATTAAAGACATATTTTTTGAAGTTACAGATGGGAGACTACTTGTGGAATACACCTATAAGACTAAAGGATAATATTGTCATCCCTACTGTAAAGCTTTTTTATAGAAAAATTATTCAAAGACCACCACAAGCAACTTTAAAAATATATATTCTTCTTCCCGGCTTAAATGGTGTTCAAATGTTTTTTTGATTGCTCTTGTGAATGACCTTCTTTAAAACTTGAAAATTCAAAAACTTCTTAAATCTTAACACCAAAAAATATTTCACACGACTTTGGCTTTTTCTGTGTGAAACAAAATATTTGTAATTACTGCAAGATTGATGACATTATTAAATTGCAATTCATTAAACTCTGAGTATGGAATTTTTTTAACCAACTCAATCGAATGATATCTCCTTTTTCTTAGAATCAACTTAATGCGCTAAGCGTTTGAATTTTGTTTGTCATGTTTGGAATTTGGTGTATGCGACGTCGGATGCTTCAAATGTCTCAGGTGTTAGGTCTGAGTTAAATGAGCGCGCACCTAAAGCGTTAGTGAATCTAGGTACATTAGGGGTGTTGCGAATACAGAATGATATTTGTTCAAGAATGCAATGAAATATTGAAAAATGTTGCAAATAATTACCGGAAAGGCGAGATATTTAAAATTTTTTTCAACATTTCGAAAACTTAATCCGCTTGCCTTCGGAAGGTTAATAATGATATTTCATAAATTAAAGCCCATACTCCAGAAGGGGCAATTAATTTCGCTGGAACAAGACATTTAAAAAACTCCACAAAATTTTTTTCTAGATATAAAAAAGAATTAAAAAATAAATAAAAAAGACTTAATAAAATTTTAATAATTAAAAAATAAATAAATAAAATAGTTTTTTTTTATTCCCTCATCAAGTTTCAATCAGGCAGCCTCCATATTCGAAAAAACTTCGCTGGTTGCCAATCCTAACATTCCCGACATCCCTAATCAAAAAAAAAAAAAACAACAAAAAACGCATAGCACATCAATAACAAACTTACAAACTGTCAACTCAACCAAACTCAGCAAACCTCAAAATTCACGAAGTCGCTGACCATCAACCTAACTTAGCGCTTTGCAGCTTCACTTCTATGGCAATTAATCAAACTTGTTGCACTTGCACGAAACCTGCAGCGTTGACATGACATGAAAGGTAGTTTTTTGGTGAAGTAATCACACCAAATTGTATTTAGGTGCAAGTGCATGTTAATATTTGAACACGTCTAATAGACTACACTTTGAAATTAAAGTTAGAGGATTAATCTTTACAAATAATAAAATTGTAACAGATCGACGCAGATATTTGAGAAAAGTTGATAGTGGGGATCATTATTAAGCCAATAGAAGCCAAAGCAACCGTTCTTAAAATTGTCTGGTGTCTGTCTGTCTGTCTGTCGGTTTGGGCGCGCATCACTCAAAAACTGGTGAATGAAATTGAATTCGACTTTTACCGTTGTATTAATAGACCCTTCACTTAAAATCTGAGATATCACTTGTTCCGAAAGCTTTAAAATTTCAGAGATAACGAACGATGTGTGAACCAATGTGACCCAAAATGTGTTTACTGTAATATGGGTATAAAGCAGCTTTCAGGAAAGCGATTACACGATTTCTTTTATCTGGAAATAATTCTAGCAGCAACTTAACTTTAATTCGAACAAATATAGTGAACATATTTTGCATAGCGTTGTGAATTAATAATCGATTTTTACCTTCATCGATTATTTTTTTGAAGAGCGTTTTTTTTTATAAACTTCATTAATGGGAATTATCGATTTTAAATACATCGATTATGAGTATTACGCCTTTTAAAACGACTTTTCTAAATGTTGCCATCTAAGGAAGTTTCCAGCTCTACCGTGTGACACTTCGTCTATTTGCGAATCAATTTTAATTCAGCAAATGCGGTCACCCGAGAAATGCAATGGGAAATCCCTCTAGTCAAATCAGAAGTAAAGTTCACTCTCCACAAACAAAGATCACTAGTCTCTTTCGCCATAATTCTCTTGTCTTGATGTACGTCTCGGCATTATTTTCCCCGGAATATTTATGGACCGTATCGAAGATAAAATCGCTTAAAAAATCGGAAGGAAATACAAAATATATTTACACCCAACAAAATTACAGGTTTTCGAGTGCGAAAAGACACACAGCACAGCTTTTTATCTCAAATTCATTTCACAGTTTATGTTTACAAATTCATGTGACGTTACATCAGCTGATTATCTCAAACCATTCAAAAACATTTAACAATTTGCTTCGGGCGCTGTCGTTTATTCAATACTTCGTGACAATGTACGAAGTGAGATTTTTTTGTGATATTTCATAACTTCTTAAAACTTATTTGCATCATAACTTGGCACGAACGTTTCTTCAAGTGTCTCTTTTTAAAGTTTTTTGTCTCTTGATTTTATTACCTACCAAACAACTTGTGCTATGTAGTAAAAGTCAAGTGCCTTATATGACAGCTGATTGGTGATGATGTTGTTGATGAAATGTCATAAAGTTGGAAGTAAACAGGTGAGCGTGTTGTTGTTGTGAGGTTATTGATGTCAGAGGTTGTCAAGATTATGCAGTCTTAAGCTTGCGCGCTTCGAAAGTCGTATTAGCTAGCTAAATTTGTAGGTAGTATGGTGTATATTTGTTCGTGTAATTCGTGTATTAACAGGCAATTGTTGTTATTTACCAACTGCGCGCTTATAATTATAAAGTTTTTCCCCGTTACTTTTAGGTCATGCGCACCTAAATTGGTAGTTGTTAATTTTTCGGCTTGTCTTTTTATTGCTTAACTCAAGAGCTCGTTAGTTCGGGCATGAAGAGAAAGCCAGAATCAAGCAGCACCACTATGTACATAGACTTTATAAGCCACCAATAAATTGGCAACGATTTTTCTTCGTTTTTTTTTTTGCTCTTTGCCGCCAAAGATACCCATAATTATTTAGCTTTTGGATTTTTTTTTTTTTTCCTTTTTCTTTTAGTCTCAGTGGTTTGTGACGGTTAGTCACCTCAGCAAGCAGCAACCTCGGTTGACCATTTTGTTGGTTTAGTGATTTTTCAAAATCACAGCTTGCTGCCAAGTAATTACAACATTTGTGAAATGTTCTCAATCACTGCTGGCAGCAACAACAATAGCCGGCACACGTCGTACGCCAAAAGTGTTAAATAAAAGTGGATTTTAAAGTTGCGCCGCGTTTGTAAATTATTAACGGCATTTAAGCGGCACAAGTTACCGTTACATGAGCAAATAAGAACGTAAACACATATGACCATACGAGGGGCGTAGCCAGAGTTTGTCCTGAGAAGGGGAAGGACCAAAAATATGCTTTACAATACATGCCTTCTGTAGTTGGGTTGATCCACAGTAGGCATTGGAGCTTCCAGAAGGTGCTCATACTCTGCAAAAGATTGTCTTCATTTGTAGCCGTCTCCTCAAAGTAAATGTAGAAGTGTTTCTCCCATTACAAACAGCTACAACAACAACAACAAGTAGACCCTACTAGCTGACGAAACTACACAAAATAAATAAATTGACTATCACATTAATAGAAAAAAGTAGAGCTTTTTAAAGGTTACACTGCCATAGCGTCTCACGACCTAAAGTCATAGTTCAGTCTCGGGAGCAGCAAAGCCCCAACTTACCCGCTCGGCTTACCGCAATGATATATACATAGGTATCCTATCTACCTTGATATATTACTGTCACTTACAATCCCCCAGCACATTTATGGTTATTCGCTGTGTGTGAGCTTCTTATGGAGTGCACAATTTTTTGAATGTTGGGTGCGCATGCGCAACAGTTTTTTGACTTATTGCATAGCTACCAAGTGGCTACCAAAATTTTTTTACCGCTCAAAATTCACATACCTATGTATGTACAATCTTTTGTGCCAGTGAAGTCTGGAACTAGCTAGAAAAATAAACTAAAAACTAATTCACCTTCAACTAGTCCAATAAGGACCAAATCTGAACTAACAAAAATGAACTTGTGTGGCGTTTCTGGAAGTGGAAAAATTTCGATAGAAATTATTTTTCAAATTTAATTTTTAATGTTTCCAGTTGCTTTTTTTCCCCCAGTCTAATGTTCAAACAAGCTTGAAACTAGTTCACAACTAATCGCTTTGACTGTTGGGTTTTGTTAGCTTTTTGTTAATATGTTGTCATAGCATTTGCGATTAAGTACTTGGTGGGAATTGATAAAGCACTAACAACAACAATTTTAGACAAAACTGCCAACGGTGGATGCCACTTGTTTTAGTTGCGAAAAAAAAAATGTCTTGGTTTGTTGCGGTATTTATTATTGTTTATTGCTTTAACTTTGTAATTTTGCGGTATAAAATTGTAGATCCAAGTGGACGATGTGTGTGATTTTGTGTTTATTATGAGATACCAACATATTTGGTATTGTTTTTTCGCACTCACCATAATTGCATGCAAGTCACACACCGCCACCAACACACCGCAACTTGTATGTCAACCAAAGTTTTTTTTTTCTCTGCTACTTTGAAGCATTGTTGCTACTTAGTTGTCAATCCATTTGCTACTGAGTGGTTAATTTTTGCTTTGTTGTTGTTGTGGTGAATTCCCATAATATTGCCGTTATTTTTTATGATCATTGAATATTTGTAAAACGCTTGGACCTGGCATTATGCTTTCATAGTTGATATCAAGTTTTTTCAGATTTTTGTTTTGTTGCAGAATAGCTAAAGGGGTGCTCAATTGTGACTGTTCGATGTATGGTTTCAAACAAGGGCGGTGTCACGGCGGGTGGTTCGAGTCAGCCCCCGCTCGGAATGTAAACAAGTCATATTTTGTAGAAATAATGTCGATAAAAGATATGCTCGCTATTTCATGGAAAAAAATTTGGAGCCCCTCTCCCAAAAACCTGGTTCCGCCACTGTTTTCAAATATGCATTTACTTTCAAAATTTCAGGAAAAAAAGTAAAAAAAAAAAACATTCTGTGCTTCGATATGCTATGTATATTAAATAGGCCTCTCTAAATTTTTTTTTGTAATATTTGGCTTTTGAATTATTTTTCCAGTTTAAAATTTTATATGTAACAAAAAAGTTTTTTTAAAAAATTTGTACAGTGTATGTTTTCGAAAGCTGATTTAAATGCCTTTCTAATGGTATAAAAACCTTTGAAATCGGTTTATCCATTACGTA
Source organism: Sphenella marginata (assembly GCA_951509765.1). Taxonomy (NCBI): domain Eukaryota; kingdom Metazoa; phylum Arthropoda; class Insecta; order Diptera; family Tephritidae; genus Sphenella; species Sphenella marginata. The sequence goes on from OX608082.1 coordinate 17,951,305, forward strand.
GTAACCACAGCTTCAAAATACCGTCACTTTTAGAAATTTTCTTACCCTGCCACGCCCACAATTTCTAAAAATGTGGAATGATTCCTTCATCAAGCCGTATTCAAACGCATTGCAAGCCAGTATAGCAGCTGGGCCTAGCTAAATTAGTTCGCTTCTTTTCCAGAGTCCATGATTTCAAACCATCCCAATTGAAACACCCTTTTCATTGGTAATTTATTTTCTTCATCGATTGTGGCCACTACTAAACGTCTGTCATGTTTTATGCAGCGCACATGATTTTTGTCGGCTGCACTATGTCTCATTGTAGGTGGGTATGGTGGTCTTGTAGCTATTTAGCTTACATTTTCTTTCGTTTTCTCATAAACTTCCAAACATTGATATAAGCAAATAGATCGACAGGACAGCTGTCGGCTGCCACCTTCACTGTGTAGTTGTTGAAAGGTGTGCCGCTTTTTTGTAAAATCTACAAATGGGCTATCAACTAAATAGCATAACAAACGACAAAGTCCAACGTCCAAGTCAACATTTGCTGTACCACATGGACTCACCCAGATTTGGTAAGAAGAACAAGAAATCTATAATTTTTAGTTTTGCTTGAAAATTATTACTCTTGAATAGAAAGTTATAGCTGGGTTAGGTGGTGAATTGTCACACGACTGGCGTTATCAATAGAGTTTTCTGATTGTTACAGCTGGAAATTGTTTTCTTTTTCTTTATTCTTTATTCTTGAATCCTCACTGAATTGTCACTTGGGAACCGACGTTGCTTTCCCTTCCCTTTCTGGTGAGCTGTTGGTGGATATGACGAGTTCCGAATGACTTAATAAACTTGAGTATCAAAAGCATTCCTAGGTCATTCCCATTATCAGAAGGACTTAATTATTGGCCTTGAGAAGAAGGTTGATTGAAGCTTCGAAGTTTTTTCGGAGTGGTGAACCGCACTAGCTCTGTGTTAAGGGGACTCCCCTAAGATCCACAGTCATGCCCTGAGTGTCCGCATTATTCCTCTTTGGACCCCGATAGTCCGTTTCCGGCATAGCGAATATATAAGTTATACTGCTTTATCTGCATAGGCCACCACTACAACTCGATTGCTGGTATGTTACGAAGTGAGTGGTCTGTAACACAAGGCCAGTTAAAGGATGATGGCACCTGGCCTAACCTCAATGCTTCTGGAACGTATATTCCACCTTATCCAATTTACAAAAGTAGAGTAGAGACCGAATCTTCTAGTCAAACAATATCAAAGACCCGTCTATCCCAAAGCTCTGCCAGTGCAACGGATGTCTCAACCTGTTCGACAGGGAAATAGTCATATGGCAGAAATCATGGAGGTTGTTAAGTGGAGAAGAGCTTGCTCTGACTCGGCAAGGAAAAACTAGCACGATTTGTTGAGCTCCCACAAAATAGCATAGGCCATTTAAGAAGATGAGAAATGCTATCTGAACTCATATTTCTCTCTAAAAAAATAAAGTTACTGCAATCATTCGTTTAAACTCCAAAACACGAATACTTAAATATTTCACCAACTTAATTTCCAATCTTTTATGATTAGCAAACACCAATCAAGCTGTCTCGCACATTTCATTTAAGACTAAACTAAATGCGATTAAATTGCATATTCTATTTCGGCACATAAATCACAATTTAATAAGTCTAGTGTATTTACATAAGAAATGTAACGCTACGTAACCAATGGGACTACTGGGACCAACGGCAGCGTGGCCACCAAAGTGTCTGCCATGCCACACCACACGTGAAGGCGATAAAAATGGCACCCCCGCAAGCGTAGATACCGTAATAGCCCCTTAAACAAAACAGCTGCAAAATTATCAAAAACGACAGGAAATTATAGACGTCGCAGCATATTCACAAGCTCGTAGGCCGAAAGCAAATCCAAAGTAAAACAAGTCAGTAAGTTTGAGTTCGGGTGAAACCACTTAGGCAATATATACTTAGTTGTGCTATTGGATAACGTACAATAGTATGGTTTTGATGGCATATAGTACGAGCTAAGACACCACATTTTCGAAATCGGCTTCTAATGTATCAGGAGAGTTATTCTGTAGTTCTACTCGAAAGTCAAAATTGATCGAATCGAAATCGAAGTTCTTGTCGAATAAATTTTTGTAACTTTCGATTACTTTGACATATGCTTTCGAAATATAGAGTACCAAATTTTCTACAATCGAAAAGAGGAATAAATCAAATTCTTAGCGCAACTGGGTATAAACAAGTACCAAATAGAGAAAAAGTGTCCGAAATCATGACTGAAAATTTATCGCAAAAATTCACATTACCGGCAAATTTCATATATTTCAATTTCGAATGGCCCAAAACGCGAGAAGAAAATGATAATAAAAAACCAAACTGACAACAATAAAGCATAGCGCGGTATGACTGAGAGCCGAAGGCGTAATTTGATATTAATTGGGCAAGAAATTCTCACAGTTTTTTAGATGCCAGCCATGAAAAAAGGATCACACAAGCAGACATGCAAGGAGTCGTACACAAAAATCATAGATGAAAGTCCAACAAAAAAATTCACAAAAAACTCTGCGCGCTTAGGTTAGATGAAAAACTCTCGTACAAACTCATACCAAAATAAGTGGGCACGCCGACAGCTGCACTGTGATTTGCAAAGCTTTTTTGGACGCGACGAAGACTGATTGCACCAATTTGTCTGCCAATACATACATAACTAAAGCAAATGTAAAAACAAAAACAAAACGCTATATAACTATTTGAGATGGCAAACAAAAACGCTCAAACCAAATACGTCCACATCCACCAATGTTAAGCGCATTTTTATCGCTGCGCTACAAAGTCGAGCGATTTTGACTTAAACGCCTGCGCCGACGCATGCTGCTACAACAACTGCCTACTTACTTACTACGGTATGATTTTGGCTAACTGGCCAATTGGTCTAAACGTTGAGTCAAGTCGACTGCCAACACACAGCTGGCTCACTGACTAACTGCTGGTCTGTATTGGTGGGATGGAAAAAAGATATTTGCTTCCTTGTTGGATTTGCGCCTAATCGTCTAACTGAAAAACTAGCAACAGGGTGGCTCATGTCTTTAGAAAAATATTTATATACCTAAGAAATTGACGTCAGCAAAATTGTGATTCAGATCCATTTTAGGTCATTAAAGCAAATAACTTTGTGAAAATTTTGGATCACATAATGAGCTAAGGTATAAAATCAATTGAGTAAATATCCCTTATCTTCTATGCTATGTTATGTTATGTTACGTTATGTTATGAAATGTTACATTATGTTATGTTATGTTATGTTAAGTTTTATGTTGTGTTATGTTATGTTATGTTATGTTATGTTATGTTATGTTATGTTATGTTATGTTATGTTATGTTATGTTATGTTATGTTATGTTATGTTATATTATGTTATGTTATGTTATGTTATGTGATGTTTTTTATGCCATCTTATGTTTTGCTATGCTTTGGTATCCAATGTTTTCTTATGTTATGTTTTTGCGAGCTCACAATTTCGTCAGCCTCAATCCGTCTACGCTCAACAAATCACCTCCCATAGTTACGAAGCTTCAAAATATTTGACGCACCCTGTATTTGTAAATCGTTTGCTGCTTGCATATATTGTTGCTGTTATGTTAGCTTGCTTGGGTGGGTGTGTACGCTGCTCAACTAACTCAAAGGTATGAAATCCCCCGCTGCGTTCAAACACTCAATATGATCTTTGAAATGGTATGTATGTATGTATATAAATATTTTGTTGTAATTGTTTTTGTTTTCTTCTTTTACTTTTATGCTGTAAGTTATGTTGAGGCGCCTGCGCACAAATGCATAAACACAATGGTATCAACAACATTTATAACAACAAAAACAATAGCAATTGCTAACGATCAGCAAACAATAATAGAAACATTTAGACAACGAAACTCACTGGATGGCGCGCTGTGCTTGGCAACAAAGTTATTGCACATTTTTGTTGTATTATTTATCTAAGTAAATACTACATTATTTGCTTTTGTTGTTGTTGTGGCTTGAACAATTTTTTTGTGGGTGCGTTCAAAATCACGCACTGTTGGGGGTTTGCCACGCCGTGCGCGCCTCTTTCATCCAATGCGCAGCCGCTTGGTACGATTGGCTCGACTGACCGGCATGTTTTGCGCCACTTGGATCACAACAACAACAACAAGCGCTGGAACATGGCATGCTTAGCATCTTGTTGGCGGTTTTTATTGACCAACCCACGTGACAAAAACCAAAAAAAAAAAATACAAATATTATAAAACCTTGTTTGACTGATTTTGTTTAAAGATTTTACTTGACGGCTTTTTTTTTTGTATTTGCTTTTGTAATTGTGTAAACGCGTTAAATGGGTGCGTTTGACAATTTAATAGGAAATCAATTAAAAAATTGATTTGTGTTTACTCGCGCGCGCCATGGCACACGGCTGGTGTACGTATGTATGAGTGGCAGTCACAATATTTGATGACTTTTTAGGTTGGAATGTCGTTTGGAAGCATAAAAATGGTAGTAACGTGTGGTGTGGTGGGTGGAAGGAACTTGTGAGTAGTTAGATGAAGGTAAACATATTCTAAATAGGAAGGACTAATGGAGGCTTTGGCTTTGAATACGTCCAACCCTGCCAAATAATATACCATGAGCTCAGATTTTTAAAGTAGAGTTCTCGAAAAATACTTTGTGTTCTCAGGCTTTCGAAGGGAGCTCACCATGCTTAGTTATAGCACGTACTTCTACCTGTTCTTATCCATAGCTATCCATCTCCTTTCCCGTTCCAGAGGACGCGAGACTTACATTTCTAGCTGAGTTATCCGAACTTGCATCCATTAAGTAGGACCGCTTCGAAGTTTTAGTGGTACATGAACTCTAACAAATAAAACCATGGAACGAAAGCGTTTTCGGGGACCATAAACTCTCTTCCTTTGGTTGTAATTTATGTGCCTTAGACTTCAAAAGTTGAAAAATTATCAAATTGAACTACAGTTTCAGTTTACCACCACCCAAATCTCAATTCTTAATGCTAATAAATGAAATTTATTGCAAAAATAACACTTACAGATTTTACTTTAAGGCTTTACGAGTACCATAAATCTTTAGCAGAGCAGTGCAAACTAAGCAAAACAAAACAACAATAAGATATATAAAAATGCTGCATTCTTTTGTTGATCTAGTAGCAAAAGATCAGCAGCAGGGGGCGCTAGCAAACTAACGTGAGATATTTCGCCTCGGATACCACAAGGAAGAGATCCCAACATGATAGTCCATCCACTGATAGATCAAAAAAAAAGGTCAAGTAGAAGCACAACTTAAGGTCCAAGGGACTCTCTGCTGGAGTTAGAAAATTATAGTCCGCTAATTATATATAATTATAGTCCAATCCGATGCGACCCGAGGAAATTCTAGAGCGCTTTCTGTCAAGTTAAATTCTAGCCTAATCAAGAAACGAAGAAGGTAAGTGGTCGGCGGGCGTCTGTGTGGTGCAGAAATGGACGTTCAAGCTTTCATAAGGGTAAACAGAACTTTTTGTTGTTTTGATATCCGTAAAAGATCCCCTAGGTTTTGGAGAGTGTTTCAAATATAAGCTAGCACCTTCGAACCCCAAGAACGATTTCTTTGATTAATTGAACCTACGGATGTAGGACCTTAGGAGGAGGAAGACGCTGGTGGCAACATTAAATGTCCTGAGTTACGCGTCAGCACTATCTATTCAGTATGAACTGCAGGAATGGCCAGACTAAATAAAAAATGGACTTAGCCTCTTCCTTGAAGGACTGCCGATGGATTGGTGTTGTTGTTGTTTTAATAGTATTATTTTTTTCAAACCAATAATTTTTTTTTCAACTCGTCATCAAAAGAATTGCCCTCCATATGTAAAATCGCTAACACATGAGACATTTCAAACAGCAAAACAAGTACAGGAAACTAAAAATCAACAAAAAGCAACAAAAAATATAAATTACAACAGTGGCTTATACGCTCTCAGCAGTTGTACATTAACAGGTCATAAACCTTTTCGCAACCGAAACAAGAAGACAAACGCGACTTGTTACCAAGAAAACCTAAGTGAATTCACAAAGAAATTCATTATACGACAACATACATGCATGCATAAGATGCCAACAACAACAACAAAAAGCAAGCAGCTCCCCCCATTATTATTGGACACAATGAAGTTAATGTGCGCATGAAAAATCTAATCTCCAAACAAAATGAGCGAAAATTTATACAAAACACTGTCAAATAAAGCAAAAAATTACAAACAAAATGGCAATGGACATAAATAAGTTTTTATTGTTGTTGTTGTTAACGTGGGACAACAGCAACAGGGCAGTCAACAACTAGCAATGACAATAATAAAGCAAGCGCACGCGACCAACAGCAAAACGCCCACAACAACTGTAAAACGCGCATGCGGCCGGACAACGCAGCAGACAAAAGCGTTTGCTGTACGCCAAACTTCGCTAACAGATTTCTTATATTTGAATCCTTGAGCAAAAACAAAAAAAAACAAAAAAAAAAAAAAAAAAACCGAGCAACCAAAAACGCCAAGCGCATTCGTAAGCAGACAATAAAATTTTGATTTTTTCGGTGGACACAAAATAATGTTGCACCCGTTGGTAGCGCTTGACCGCCTATGCGTTTCACATGCGATTGCGCACACTCACGACAAACAAACATGACAACAAATGAAAACCTCCTTTTCTATTATTGATTTAATGTGTTTTTATGATTTCTTAAATTTGCGATAATTTTTGTATATTTTACACAGACAACAACAGGCGTCTGTTGGCGTATAGCCTGCTAGCAAATAGCGTTGAATGAACGATTCGATCGATGTGTAGCGGTTATCGATCGTTTGGTAATTGAATTCCAGCAGGCGGGCGTTGCCAACTCAAGTAAAATCACGCAAATGCCCGCGCAACACACACCTCACACACATATATACATACGTATATAAAGTAAAGGTATGTCAATGTCCAGCGTACTATATTCCCCCTTAAACGCGCGCGCTCTCAATTATGCGCTCTCCACACATGTAAGTAAGCTCCCACCATACAAATAATCTGCTTTGCCACTCCCTGTCAACCCACCTGCAAATGCGAACTCTGTATTGGTGGGATCGCTTGCTTTGCCGCATTGATCGCATTTAAGTTTGTTGCGTGTTAATCTGCCGTTTTGCCGCGGGGCTCACACTCAATTCAGCCGCTGTATTTTTGATCGATTGGTTCGATAATGCGCATAGCCACAACGCGGCATCGCACACTGGGGCATAAGTTTCGTATTAGTGCTATAGCATACAATCAAGCTTTTAGATGTTTTAGTCGGGCACTCGAACGACCCAGACTACAACGTGAACGGTTTTTTTGACACTTTGAACCTTCGGCTCGCAGAGTTTAGTCGGCGCTTAAGGCAGTCAAACCTTGCCGTGAGTATATTCTAAGCCCTCTTACTCGCTGGGAGTTGCATTAAAGGACCGCAAAGAGCCCTTTTTAGGACAGCCGTATATTTTTCCTTCCAACTGAAGCCGAAATGGAAGCTCCAAGGGATCATAAGACGTTCTCCACTGGATCCTTCCACTTTAGAGAGACCTTCCTCTCCTCTGCTTTCCTAGGCGGACTCAGGTAAGACTACCTTCTAATCCGGAGCATCTTCATACATTCTATATCGACGTCTTAGTAAAGCTCATACAGTTTCTCATTTAAAATTCTTCGGTACTCGGTTTAACTTATGTCCAACCGATCGAGTATGGAGTTGAAGAACTGCATCCTATTAGTTTTTAGTTTCTAGCTCAGGATGAATGCCAGCTGGATTGGCTGAATATCAATTCCTTGCAGTTGGGGTCTAATCTAACATGTTGCTACTATAAGCAAATTGATATTTATTTTTGCCAACTTTTGAGTGCACCTGCCCCAGTGTGCCTCGCATATTCTTGGTTCTCTCTACATAGCCAATGTTATTGTTGCCACAATAAATGGAAAATTCTCAAATGCGATAGTCACCTTTTTGTTGTGCGGCGCTAACGGTTTGTCCGATTGTTTGTCAGCCGCGGCGACTCCCTCCAACTTCATAGTCTGCTCGTTTTCTTGACTGTTGATTTGGTTGCGCCTGCGGCTTCACACCGCTGGACAAGCAATAACCGGACGGACAACCAACCTACAGTCGCGTTTGTCGTGCGATTGTGACTGCGACTGTGACTGCGACTTACTGTTGTTGTTGTTGCAGTTGCTCGATTGCATTAAAATTGAATTATTGAAAAATTTGACAGATTTGTTATTGCAACGTGACATGCGGCAACATTTGGCAATTAGTTGGTCTGTCCGCATTGCTGTCGAACTGCAGTTGCACAAACTATAGTCGCTTTTTGTCGTTGTTGTTGTGGTTGTTGTTGTTAACCTGACGTTTTGAATTACTTTGTTAGATTTGGAAATTGAGTGGTCGCACAGCAATCTTGAATTTATAATTTTTAATTATGCAACTTTAGAACCCTGAGGTCTTTAAGCGCTTGGGTTTCGTGCTGTGGCGTTGGTGTTGGTGTGCGTGTTTTGTGGGTTTGCAGATTGCTTGGAGCTTGGTGAGAAGCGGTTAAGCTGAATTGAATTGTATAAAAGTGATGGATTTTGCTATTTCGTAGTTTGACAGTTTATCTGGAGTGTGAAGGGGCTATGCATGGCAATGACCCTTACGTCCTAGTTAATGCACTTTGGACAACATGAGTCCCAACCTGACGCAAAGATGCAGCAACCACCTCGTAAGTGCGCTACCACAACGGCAGGAAGAGAGGAAACTTCAGCGGAGTTCACTGCCAAAAATTGAACCTAAGTGCTCACTGATGGAAGTAGCGTTTTTTAACCCCGAAGCCCACAGACGAGCAACGCAAGATGACTCGAAAGTTCAACGAGGCCAAGCAAATCACTCCCGTGAGTGTCAGACTAGTTACTCGCTGCGTACCGAATTCATATTCGACATAAGACTTTCCTCTTCGTTAGTACTCCACTAAGTCTCGGGGAGTATTTTTATCATTAAAAACAACATAAATGATATATCAGTAAGGGCATGAAAGAAAGCGCAGCTTTTTTATTAGATCCTCCATATGAATATGAGGCGCGCTTTGCCGAAATCGCTCATCAATCTTCTCGTCGTGATAGAGACAACCCAAACTTCTTTGTATCTTTAGTTAAAAGCTGAACGGAAAAGGATGCTGTATCTGATTCTGATAATTTATAGAATGCAACATTTTCTAATTAATGGATCGGAATGACGGTTTCCTGCGCTACTAGGCTCGAAAACAAAAAAATTAGCCAAAGATTTAGCCGTAAAGTCTAACGTCATTGTACTAATTCGAGCTTATCGCTGAGCCCTCAGGTTTTGATATAATGGAACCACCCTGTATACATGAGGCTTAAAACATTATTAGAGCAGCAGGACCAAGCTAAGTTACAATGACAACAACAACAAGACAAAAAAAAAATGTCGCGAATGAAGTAGAAATTGAATTGCTTTTATTAACGGGGTCTTTGAAGGTCATCAGACTCAACGGAATGCTCAAGTCGCTAAGCGCCAATGAGATATTGATTGCAACATACAAGGCTATCAGCCAAGACGATCCTGAGCTACGTATATCCAGCACCCCAACGCTAGTCGTTACGCACAGGAATAGCCAATAGACCACTCAAAACACCTATTTTATGTCATCCACAGAGATTTAGTAAAATCCTCTCTAGGTAGGTAGGTAGGTTACAGTGGCTGCTAGCATGAGGGCTAACACACATAGGCCCCGGAGGTCCCGTTGTGATACCACATGGATCTTTAAGCGACCCCCTACTCGAACCACTTTACGGAATCCGCGAAGCGCAGGATGTCCTTTGGCTTAATATAGGCTAGTTCGCCTAGATGCCGGAGAATACCTGACCCCAGATATTTCAACCTCTTACCCCACAGAGCGGGGCATTCACAAAGGAGGTGCCTCACCGTTTCAGGCTCCTCCTCGTCCCTGCAGCTTCTGCAGAAGTCGTTAAAGGGGATACCCAACCTTTCTGCATGTCTGCCTAAACCTATATGCCCCGTTAGAAGCCCCATAAGCAGAGAGAGCTCTTCTCTTCTGAGTTTGAGTAGGTCTTCCGACCTACTCGCACTAATTTCTGGCCATATCAATTTTGCATGACAGCAGGTACTGATCTTATCCCACCTGTCACTTGCTTTCTGTAGGAACATATGCCTCGTTAAGAGCTTACTAGTCGCGAGCGGCATGCCTAGACCCTTCCAGGACTGTGAAAGCGGAGCGGATGTGCCCCCTCTAGCAAGCTCGTCTGCCATTTCGTTTCCCGGTATGCCCCTGTGTCCCGGCACCCATACCAGGTGAATCGAGAGCTGCTCAGCCATCTCGTTAAGAGATTTGCGGCAGCCCTCCACAGTCCTGGAATTGTACGTACTAGCCCCCAACGCCTTGAGAGCTGCTTGACTATCAGAGAAGATGTAGACATCACCGTTATTGATATCCAATGTCTTCAGGTACTCTACAGCTTCCTGTATCGCGGCCACTTCCGCCTGAAAGACGCTACAGTGGTCAGGCAGCCTAATGCTAAGATTTAGGCCCAGCTGAGGAGCGCATACCCCTCCTCCCACCTTATCGTCGAGTTTTGAGCCATCTGTATACAGATGGATTGAGCCATTTTCCAGCGACGGCCCGATGTCCCAGTATTCTCTCTCCGGAATTGTAATATAGAATTTTTTCCCAAAACAGTACTTCGGTGTACAGTAGTCGGAGCTGTACACGGGCAAATCGTCAAGGATGGAGGAATGACCCTTACCGGGGGATCCCCATCCTGGTAGATTCCTGAGTCGCAATGCGGAACATGCCGCAGCTAGTTTACCGCTTAGATCAATCGGCAAAATATTCAAAATTGCATTTAGTGCGTCCGCCGCTGTTGTGCGTAACGCCCCGCTGACACATATGAGCGCGCTTCTCTGCACTCTTTGCATTAGGATAGTATTGGAGTTTCTCTCCAGCCCCGTCCACCAGACTAGGACTCCATACAAAAGAATCGGTCTAACCACAGCGGTGTAGAGCCAAAGTGTAACTTTGGGGGCCAACCCCCATTTTTGCCCTACGGACCCCCTACAAGTGTATAGGGCCACTAAAGCTTTTTTAGCACGCTCCTGGATATTCTCTTTCCATGAGAGCTTTTTATCGATAATGACACCCAGGAACTTAGCGGAATCGCCAAGTTTGAGGGTGACATTACCTAACACTGGTAGCTGCAGCGCCGGAATTTTGTATTTCCTAGTAAACAGGACCAGCTCTGTTTTGGCCGGGTTAACACCTAGACCTTTACCACCAGCCCACCTTTCCACTAACCTAAGGTTTCTCTGCATAATGTCACAAAGCGTTTGCGGGTATTTACCACTTACCACCACCGCAAGGTCATCCGCGTACGCAATGACCTTGGACCCCCCCTCCACCGCCAGGGTCTCCAGCAGTCCGTTTACTGTAGCTACCCATAGAAGAGGAGAGAGGATCCCACCTTGCGGTGTGCCTCTGTTGACGACCTTACTTACCGTCACCCCGGCTAGAACAGCTTGCACCCTCCTGCTCGTCAGCATTTGGTTCACAAGAGACACTAACCAGGGTTCAATATCCAAGGTCGTCAGAGCTTCCGTGATGGCATCCGGCGTGACATTATTAAAAGCCCCCTCAATATCCAAGAAGGCTACTAGTGTAAATTCTTTATCGGCCAAAGATTTTTCGATGTGCGTAACAATTTCATGCAACGCTGTTTCTGAGGATCTACCTTTCATATAAGCATGCTGCGAGAGCATGATTTTATTCTCCAATTTCTCCCTGAGATGCGGTTCCATGATCCGCTCCAGAACCTTGAGTTGGAGTGACGCCAGACTGATAGGTCTGAAATCTTTCGGGCCAGCGTGAGATATTCTACCCGCCTTAGGTATAAAGATTACGCTGGAACTCTTCCAGATGTTAGGAATGTAACAAAAGGTCAGCACTCCCATATAGATAGCCCGCAGCCACGGTATACACTGTACCATGGACTGCTGGAGCTGAATTGGTGCTATACCGTCAAGCCCCGATGCTTTGAAAGGCTTGAATGACCCAATGGCCCATTCTATTCTTTCATTAGTTAGGTACTGCCCTTGGTCAAATACTCCCTGACCTGTATCAGTTAGGTGCCTGCGCTCGTTTTCCGCGTCTGGAAAGTGAGTATCAAGGAGGAGTTGCAACGTTTCCTCCCCCGTATTCGTCCAAGTCCCATCCGGCCTTTTCAAACACCCCGGTCCACCACGAGGTGATTTTGATAGGATTTTCCGTAACCTAGAACCCTCCGACACAGACTCTATACCACTACAGAAATCTCTCCAGGAGGTTCTCTTAGATTTCCTGAGTACTCCTTTGTACTTTTTCAGGTGCTCCTTATACGCATCCCATTTTGAAGCCTCCCTCGAGGCCTTAGCACTATTAAAAGCTTGTCTACAAAGCTTCCTATACCTATCTAGATCGGGGTTCCACCAGGGTGGTTTTTGCTTACCCCTAGCCCTTTTAATGGGGCAGGCTTTATCCAAAGCCAGCTGACAAGCGTTAGTAAACTTTTCTACCATATCATCTAATTCTACAATGTCCCTGGGTTCATGGGGATAATAGTCGGAAAGGTACTTGTCCAGTTCCTCTCTATACGTTTGCCAATTGGCATCCTTAAAATTTCCTCTCTAAGCTCCCGGAAAATATCATTATACCATTTTGGTCTAGATCATTGGTCGGCAAACCTAACCCGTGCGGGTATTACGCTTTTCACATATATTCTTACGCTCTTCTGATGAGAGCGAAAAAGCACTTGCGGCACAGTGGTACGTACTGCCGCTTTGTTGATTGTTTTATGTGATAGTAAATTATTCGCGATTTAAAATGATTGAAAGAGCAATTCTTAATAATTAATAATAAATAAATAAAAAAAACGCCGACCACTGGTCTAGATATTGTAATAGGTTACACTCAAACTCATACAGCACAGAAAAAACTACAAATCTCGTAAAAATGTTTTCTGACTTATTTCCAGTTTCAAGCACGCCGGACCAAACAGAGTTGCAATGATGATGACAGTCCTTTGTAACTCTGAGAGTATTTATACCAAAACTTCTAAGGGCGAAACTTTTTTAAACGTATTTATTTCAAGCAAGAAATTTCTTCGCGCTCGACTTCACCTTCATGAGGCACGCTACCAGCCACAATACGAGGACTCCCTTCAAAAACTGATATATTACATAATTTGTGAGAATATTCTCATATCCCGTCGTGAGCGCAGTACGCACATAATTGCACTTCCGACCGATTGATTGAAACTCAACATTTTGTATTTTGCCTACCGGAACTAATACATTCATATGTTTTAAACAATAACAAAAAATACAATGCAATCGACTTTAAAATCTAAATAAAATATTCAAAAGCGAAAAACAAAAAATATTTATTAATAACCGCAAGACACTACAGCCTGAATTGCGCATGCGCAACACCACACAATCAGCAATGCGCAAAAAAACCCTTAGCACACACACACACACAATAGCTTGCATTAATATGACTTTAGTGCTCAAGAGGCGGTAATGCCACTTAAGAAATCATTCGCACACAAAACGACATTCGACTATTAAAATAAAATTACAGACGATGAATTGTGTGTGGCGCACAAAAACAACAGCAACAACAACAACAAATCCAGTGAGACGCAATCAAACAATGCAAATATTTACCCCTGTAGATGGCATACCAAAAGACGTTAGCAATAAACAACAAAAGCAACAACAACAACAAATGCGAATCCAGTGCACTAGGTACTATCAACAGCTGTGAGATTGATTGTTGTTGTACAGCGGTTAAGGGAAATTGAGGGAAATTTCAACGCCAAGCAAAGCAAAAAAAAAAAATAAAATAGCAAAGAATTTATGTTGATGAGCGATCATTAATCACAACCCTTAATTGTGGTGACATTGAAGCAAACGACGTTGAGGTAGACTGTGACGTGCACGACTGGCCAATACAGATTGCATTTGGCATGACACTGTGGGTCGGATGATTGGTTTGGTGGTCAAAAGTTCATACAAGAAATCATGAAAATTCAAGCCCAGGGGGCCGTCGCTAAAGAAATGAGGCTTTCACTGTTGAGCGATCACTGTGGAGTCCCTCAAGAGGGGGTTGTACTAAAAAGGATACGCTGCATGGGAAAGCCAAGTATCTGAACTCTAGCTCAACATGTGTATAGTAGAGGTTGGCTAAAATATGTCGCTTCTAAGATATGCCTCTCCTAGATATTAGTCTCCCTAAATAGCTTCCAACTTATTTAGGATAAATATCAGAGGGAGATCCTGCCTACAACAATAGGGCACGAGTGATCAGAGCAAGCTTTGGCCTATCCTTACCTCTTTCTTTTCTTCCTTAACTGCACAAATTTTGCCTGAACCAGGCAAAGCTGCCTTCATCTTATTGCACACGTTTCTCCGGTGGAGTTGTTCGGGGTTCAGGTTTGTCTTCTTCGCTGAAATAAGAAATCTTTCTAACCAAGAAATTATATACCCACGATCACTGCCCTCCCATCACTTCGAAACCGTTGTCGGGGACTGAAAAGCCAAGAGGGTCACAGAAGAAGTTGTCGAAATGCCTAAGAGCTCCGGATTTACGCGCTCTACAAGGTTCCAATATCAGCTCGGACCACCGGCGACACTCACACAGGGCGTTAGGGAATTTAAAATATATCCGCGGTAAGGTACTATGTCCTTAGAAGAAGGCGACTGAAATACACGGTACGAAATATTGAGAGCTCAAAGTGAGCGGTCCAATGGCTGAGCCAGTAAATGCCGTTCTTCAGGCAACAACTCCACCCGTTGCCGAAGAGGAGCGCGGGCTGCCTAGGGAGACTAGAGTGATGCTGGCCCAACTCCGGTCTGGATATTGTAATAGGTTAAACTCTTACCTATCCAGACTGAACCCCGACTTGCCTAATGTCTGTCCGGCATGTGGCTTGTCCCCCCATAATACTAACCACCTTTTCGTCTGCTCAGCTGAGCCTACTCTTCTAACACCCATATCCCCCTGGTCCGCCCCTGTCGAAGCCGCTAGGTTTCTAGGACTTCCGTTAGAAGAGCCTGATGACAATATTGGGTAGATACTGACTACCTAGGCAGGGCTACGTGGCGTTACAACAACAACAACAACAGGAAAACACGGGATCAGGCCTTCGGGGAGCGTCTTTCGGTAACAACAACAATAATGACAATATTCGAACAGGATGTCAGGTTTCTAGGCAAGACCTCTGCGGCTCTGAAGCATTCCAGTAACCTGCTAAAACGAACCTAGCTACGGTCCAAAAATATTTCCACTCACTGCTTTAAGACACGGTTTCTCGAACACGCCCTAAAAATTTTCAAACAAATCTTGTTTTTTTTTTTATCTAAAAAAAAGGTTCTTTCTTGCCCACTGTGCGCTGTAAAGTAGGCAACGAATTACGATTTCGCCAAGCAGCTAAGAGTTCAACAAGCTAGCCTTTATCAAATCGTGCGACATTTGCATTGACTTTTCTAACAACATTCAGTTTAGGCGCCGTCAAGGGTGGAAGCGGGTCGGGGAAGGGCACGCAAAAATACTAAGCATTTTGCATTATTTGCTGGCAGCTGATTGCAAATGTAACGTGGGAATTTTGGCAAATGCGAACAAAAATATTGCAGACGTTACTTTTTCCATGGTTGCAAGCAACACAGCCGCAGCAAAGCAACAAAAACACGAACAAAAAAAACAATAAAACCGACTAACTGCTGCGTGCTTGAATGGCGCAAAATACTAGAAACGAAAAAAAAGAAGCCAGTGAAAATACAAAATCGTGAGAGTTTCAAAGGAGAGAGTGTGCTTGCCTACCAACCCTTGCTGTGGCTGTTGCTGTTGAGACATTAGAAAATTTAGAAGCTGCCTAAACTGCATTACATGCCACACAATCACACACACACACACACATGCATATGCAACTGAAACGTGGAAGCACAGCTTTGACGCGAAATCCCTTATTTTTTTTGTTGCAGCTGGATGGTAGCACACGTGCGCGCATGCGAAGCTTCCTGAACAAAGCTGTGTGAAGCAACGAACCAACAACTGAGGTTCACACAAAACAGTAAAAAGCGAAGAGCTCTACTCCTAAGCGATTGCAGCTTCTTCATTACGCGCCAAGCTAGTTAGTTGTTGTTGAGATCTTAGTGGTAGCATTGCAACTTCTGGCTCATATCAGCTGGCTGTCATCACACGATGTGTCAACACACACGAAGTTGTCACAGCTTCTTCTTTGTTTAGCTTAATAATCGAATGTTGCAAGCATCGCGAACGTGCAACCAATTTGTGGCACACATGTCACCCACAAGATAGTGGAGTATGAACAACTTTTTTGTGCTTTGAATATCGTGGAAAATAGTTTATTGTTTTTAATTGAAGAGATCTTTTGGAAACGAAGCAATTTTGGGTTTATATTTGCTTAGGATTGCATCCATCTCAAGGCGGGCGGGTTCGATCGGGTGTTGGGATTTGTTTTTTGTTAAGGAATTGTGCAATCGGATATGTGGTTGAGGGGTTCTTACCGGTATCTCATAAGGACTTCATACAGATTAGTCTCTCATAGTGGCTCCTAAAAAAATCATTACTTCACCCAATTAATCTCTAAATAAGCCTCATAGGACCTCACGTCACGCGTGCACCACTTTCTTTATTAAATGATGGTCATTCCGTTACTCTTCTGTGGAGTGTTTGTTCTGGAGAGGGTTTTGGAAGGATGGTGAGTATACCCCAAATTTTTTTCGGATGATGAGAAAAAAAATTGGACTTACTACATCTGAATCATGGTCCCAATTGAAGCCGATTCAAAAGTCTCAAAAAATAAAAAATATTTGTTCTTTAGTTAGTGAACTTCGAGGCGTCTGAACAGTGTCTAATCGGAACTGATATACTAAGATATGTATGTGACTTCTTACGCTTTACCGGAATGGAGGCTGAGATCGAGTCTTTAGCACCACCTTAATGTGTAAACCGGTGCAAGAGTTTATCCACTCACAGCTAAGAATGTCACAAATAAATACCGACAAGCACGCACACACACACACACATACACACATACACCCAATGAACCACTTGAGCTCAAGCAAATGGCTTGTGACAGATTTGTGAAAGTTCCTTAACCAAGCATTGAAACCTTTTTAGCAAAATCGCTGACCAAATCAAGTGACCTTAATTGTTTTCATGTTTGTCTTAAATAAAACAATTTAACGAGCGCTTAATTTTTTTTTTTTTTTTTTTTTTTTTCAATTCAATTTTTGTTTCAACGTGCTCCACCATAAAAGCGATCAGATCACCATCACTTCACAGTTGCGCACATTTTGTTGCACAGTGTAAATGGGTTAATTATCACACTTCAATGCAGCTGAATTGTTTGTCGAAATATTTAAACACTCCATTCACTCCACCACTTAGGGTGTTGAAAATGAAATTGGAAAGTTGGCGCTGTGTCAAATGTGGTTGAATGTTAATAGCAATTGGCGGCTATGTGAATGTGTTGCGCATGCGCAGTTGGATACTTGAAGTTGTTGTTGCGGGCAAATGTGCGCAAAAATGACGCACAAAAAGATGAGCTGATACACATGTCTTGTGAGACTACAAATGTTTGTATGAATGCACGAGTGTGTGGGTAAAGTATGGAGCAAATGTAAGTGGAGCACATGGAAATGTGTGAAGTAGATAAAAACTCGTAATGGTGGCTTGTATGTGCTGCGTAAATATTTGTTTATACAATCGATGCTTTGTAAAATATTTATATTGCACGACGAAAGTGTTGTGGTGTTAATGGTTAAATGCACCTTGGCATTGGCATGCTAATTCGCGCATCAATTCAAGTCAGACAAATGATTCGCTTGTCTTCCGAACAACTCGAATTTTGCGTATTTTGTGCTCCACATTTTTGGTTTGAATTAATTTTGATGGGTGGAGAAATTTTGAATTACGCTTCGTTTGTGTTTAACGGTTTTGTGTGGACACGTGTGGAATTTGATTTGGGATACAGAGCAGTCCAACTCCACCCATCACTCAGCGCTGGCCTAACATCGCTTAGCCGCTGATCATCGAATTTATTTGCTCTCAAGCTATTACTAGCTATCGACCGATATTCGCGTTAAATAAGCATGCATTCATATTCTCTGAGTAAACAACCAATATCACGCACCAGATGTTCAATTGATCTGTGATCAACAATCACTGCGCCACGGGGCCGCACATACCAAAACGACTTAAAAGCAAATTCCGGTTTAGAACCATTTTTGGTACAACTAAGCGACGGCTACTAAGCTGTTAGCTAGCCAACTACACGCCAACTACAACAATAAAGGCAACCATTTAAGGAAGAAGAGTGGCAATCAAAACACCAACAACAACAATAACAAATACAACACTTGGCAGTACAATGTCAGAGCAATAAAATGCAGCAATCTCGAAGAGCAACTAAGTGCATGGTTTGCATGAGTGCAGCTGTGAAATATGAGCAGGGTTGCCACTTTTAGACAATTGTGCCGAATACGGTACGTTTTACAAGAAAATTCTAGTCACACGTGTTTCCTATTAGGCAACAAACTGGCAAGATTTGTCACAACCTTCTGCGAGTGTTTTCGTCGCTTGATACAACAACAATACCTGGAACTTGGAAATCAGAGCTAATGAAAAAATTTATATAAAATCATATCAAGGATCATTCAGGCAAATGATTCTGAATCAATTTTTTTATATGATGGTATCATTTTATGATGTAATGATATCACATCATCCCAAAGCGATCAGATCACTAAGTCATGATATCATATCAAGTCAAAGATAGGCCATAAAATCTTTTTAACAGTGGTTGATGTAACGTTTTATGTCATTTACAGAATCTGATGACACCATTATGATGTTTGAATTACAAAAAAAAAATATTTTTTTGCAGATCAAATTCCATACAAATTGTCACGAGACTAAATATGTCACATCATACAAGTTGAGATCAACTTGGAACACACAAACTCACATCACATTGAATAATTTAGGGCTAAGTAATTTTTGTTGGCCTCATATTACATCACAGCATTCAAATTTGTGCATATCAAATTATAAGGCAACACATCATATAAAGTGAAAGTGATGCGATATCACATCATATTGAGTCAAGCTAAAAGCAAACTGAGAAGAGAATTGCAATAAAAGCGAAATGCAAAACCCATTTGTAAGCTTTTTTATTTTTCTAGAATTTAGTATCTACTTATTTAGGTACACGAAAAAACACGAAAAGCGGCAACCCTGCGCTTAACATACAAGTAATACTTTGCATTTGTGTGTCAGTGTGTGTGTTGTAGAAGTAAATGTTGGCCAGCTCATTTGACTTCAATTACAAGTAACAACCGAACAACAGCACACGTGGACAACTTGTGAGTTGCAAGTTGCTTATAAGAGTAACAATAACATGAACAACAACAATAACAACAGCAACAACAACAACACCATCTACATAACTACAATGCCAACCAATAAGGCGCTGAATGTATGATGGCCGGTTTTTGTTGTTGACTGTCGATATTGCGTGTTGCAGGTGTGCTATACCAACAACAACAAAAATTTAACAAAAAATCAATGAGAAGTGAAATAAAATTCTGAAATGATCGCACAACCATATAACAACAACAACAACTACTACTACTAGAATGGAGTCAATATTACGCTTACAAACGACTTTGATTTGTTGCATGTGGTGGCCGCGCTGTTGGCCCTGCCGCCAAACGCACCCATAAGCCATAACCAACCAGCCAAGCAGACATGCGATCAGGGTCAACTCCCACTGATCGTTGCTGGCACGCCAATTTAAAAGCACTTTCGCGCGCATGCACTTACAGTGACTCAAAATTGTAAATGGTTTTTGTTATACCGAAGTGAGCTAGTGGGATATAAGTAGTCTGGACTCGAGAGACACTGGATGGTGAAATGCTGGTCTCCTAGAAACATAAAATTCCTCTCTGTATATATGTATATTAACAAATCGATTCAAAAATATAGACTTGGTAGTACCAAATTTAATCTTGGGGTAATCCAAAACTTGCTGAAGTACCTAGGAAAAAAATATTTGTAATGCAAAATCATTACTGTTGTCTCCGATTGATTAATCACCGAAAGACTGTTCGTTTAACTTGCGCCTGTTTATTATTATTTGTTTTTCAATAACAACAATAACTTAAGTAATTTTTTTTATTGTTATTCACATTCGCACTTCATTAGCCAGAAGCGTAAAATTCAAATTTAATTTAATTTTAAATATTTGCCAAGTCAGCTTTGCGCATGCGCACCGTCATTTTTCACTATTTCTTTGCTGTCGTTGTTGTTATTGTTGTTGCTCCTATTGCTCCTACATACTCTCAATGCTGTTGTTATTTCAAATATCATTTAACTAGCGATCGTCATGATCGATTACCTTGCAGCATGTCAGCTTCAAACTTAGCGCACAGCAATGTGTTGTGCACCTCACCTTGGCATTAAAAAAGGTGACGCCAGCAACGGTAAAATTGCAAACGTTATTGGCATGGAAAATAAAGAAATATTGCGCACATAAGCCACCCGCATCACGCAAAGCCGGTACCGGTTTCACTCGATCCACATTTACTCACTCACATGTGCATAAGCGCTATATATTTGCAAACTCATTGTAGTCCAATGATTTATGACTTACGACAGTTGGCGAGATTTCGCATTCGATCGCATGACACCCGCATCAATATATCAGATGAAAAATGGTTGAGCACAACGTGTTGAGTAGTTATCTGACTCATACTTCGACAAAAGTTGAAACCTTTAGTATCCCGGCAGTCAATTAAGTTGCACTAGAGATTTAATACTGAGGATAGAGTTAAGCTGGGATTACTCAGGGTTTGATGTTTGTAAGAATTGGCTATTCGATCGATTTTAACCTAAAATTATTTGAGGATCGTAATGTTGTCGATGTGATCAAGTCGGTTGATAGGCCGGAAAAAAAATCTAATCTTAACATACATTACACCTTATATTGACTTTTCTGCAATGGCATTGTTGTTCAACTTGTTTTCTCTCTTCCTTTTATAGGATATCAGCTGTTTACCAGTGCTTTCCAAACTGGCCTTCAGCATCACTATCCAGTGCTTTTAAACATTCATAGCTCTCATAGTATAAAATCTCAAACTACAGCGGACTCAACCTTCCTAAAGGCAGCTGCTTATTCAAATCTCTCAAATCTTATTAGTCTACCCTTGATCGGTTCTTTAAAAGTTCTAGAGAAGACCTCTTTTTGTTTATTTCCAAAGTCGGGAAAACATTCGGCATTTTCAGTTAAGAGTTTAATCGGTAGTTGATATTTTTGTTACGCGTCTTCCACCACAAGTACCCACCTTACTTTTATCAAATTTTGGCTGACTCGGTTGTTTGCTATGATCCTATGATGATATATGGCGATAGTCTGTGACAAATTTTAATATTTCCAGATCTCGGAAAATGTTAAAGTTAAAAAGTCCTCGAACTTCTTCGGTAAAAAATATTTTTTCCAGGACTAAAAGACCTTTAATTCTCTGTTATTGAAAAAAAAAAAATTTATTTCCTCAACTTTTTCGGTTCAAATTTTTCGTCCGCTAATGCTATTTCATTCATTTGACTCGTTTCTTACTAACAAAAAAAATTACTTATGGCTTACACTTGAATATTTATAATGTTTCGACTATTTTTGGTCATTTGCGAAATAATGTTTACTCAATATTTCAAATGCATATCCGCATACCAAGTGATAAGATGCTTAAATTCATAAATAATTAGACATAAAAATGCGCGAACAAGATGTCAAAAGAATATAAAAGTGGCAGACATGAACAAATCATAATAAAAATGGCCTAACTTCATTAATAAAAATCACATTTTTCAAATTCAATTTTTTAAACAAATTCACAAATTTTTAGCCAACGCACTGCAAGCCTTATGTTGAACAAATGCTGAGTTGTAGTTAGCATAAAACAAACAAATTCGTAATAAATTCAATAATCAACTCTATTTTAAAATCATGCATCAAATGCCAAAAGTCTACAATCTACACTTATCTGCTTTTAATATGCGCTGCTAAAACAACTGTAAAATGTATCTTTTAACCACCACTTAGTCACACTTCAAGAACAAGAAATATTTACTTTATGGTCCATTAACAACCCGATTAACGTTTGAGCGTTTTTTTTGTTTGTAGCGCTTAAATGATTTAAATGCAATATTAATTGGAATTATTGTAAAAATCTATCGATATATTTATGCAAAAGTCATACACAATGTATGCATGTTGTGAGTTCGCAAGCTACGTGAAGCACTTTATGGATTGAATTGAATTGGTCAACATTTACGGATGCAAGAAAAATGCATTTTTAATATTTCAATAGCGCGCTGACATATTTGAATGCATTCATTAATAACAATACATAATTGTTAATTATTTAGTGTACTATGGACAGGGTGGCCAGCTTTTGGAATTTATAAATCATAAGACTAAAAAATTTTAATTTGAAACTACATATATTAATTGATATTAAGCATACTAGTCTAACGTTAATTTTGTTCTGCGGTGGGATCGTCTTTCTTATAGAACAGGTTCAAAATAGTTTATGAATCCTCCTTGTTTCAACAGCTCAATTATTTCCTAGATTTTATTATTTTCGAAAGAAGATATAAGAATTATCACTTCGTCGACTTCGAGCAGAAGAACGTACTTTCCATCGTCATGGACAATGGAAGGAGGTTATGTATTTCGGCTACTGTTTTCCTCGGTCCTGAAACAACCACTTTAACTAATTTAAAAATATAAGATAGGGTTCTGAGTGAAACAATTTGGAATAACGAATACAATTTAAATTGTCACGCTACCATCTAAAAAATACCCCAGATCCCTTAAAATGCTACCTATATGAACATATAGTTTGTACGTCTGAAGAGCTTGGGATTATTTCTGGATAGATGAAGATAGACTGAAGTTATTTGACACATAATTTATAGGGTTAGTTCGGTATAATTGCTGAACAAAAAAACCGGTTTTACGGGAACTAGTTGGTTTTATTCGAGTGCATGTAGGAGACTTGCTGGGAGCAAAGATCACTCAGTGCCGATTCCATAAAATTTTTGGAAAAATCAAGCAACCGCCCCAATTGAGATACGATACATCTTGGATACTCAATTTTCCGTCTGTATGACCAAATACTGCTTTGTACGAACTCTTCACAATCTATCTACTCTTGATATTAGAGAGACTACCTTGGTTTTGTTGGGATCAGAGCAGATGATTCGTGCTGAGTAGCTTTTTTTTTTGGAAGAAACTCAATCGGAAGTTCCATGGGCACGTTAGAAGCACGTCACCCCAGTTGGTTTACAAACTTGAACCCAAGTGAGTCAAGCTGCATACACACTAGATTTGGCAATCTTATCACAATACTTATCTAACTTTACAACAATAAAAGTAAAGTCGCAACATTCCCATGACGTAAAGTCAGCATAAAGGGTTTGCCTCTTCAACTGTGGCAAATATGGGGGGGAACAAAGTCATTTAAATGTTGAGAAAATATGCTGGCATAATAAGTCAGTGCCGGTGTATAAGGAAAAACCACTTGCATCACACACACACATACACATACATACACACACTGAATACCACAAAAAAAGTCAGGTCAAATACTTACAATATGGGGAAGCCAAACCATCACTCACTCGGTCATTCAAAAGCGGTTCATTGTGCGCAAAACAAAGGGTTCAAGACACTCTTTAATGTGGTGGAGGCGTGTAAGTGGAAATGATGATGTAGCGAAATTTTAACTGATCGTCACGCAGATATAACTCAAATACGAGTACACAAGGTGAATGAATTTTATGGTGGTTGAAAGGGTCGGTAGGTCGGTCGGTTGGTCAAGCGATGGCGCTGAACGCTAACCACTGATGGCTGACTTTTGGGTATGTATGTACTGTAAATAAGTTGCTTAGCTGACAGAATTCATCATACACAAAATTTGTAATTCCCCCTTGGTAAAATTGCGAGTA
The DNA here is from genome assembly GCA_951509765.1 of Sphenella marginata. NCBI lineage: Eukaryota > Metazoa > Arthropoda > Insecta > Diptera > Tephritidae > Sphenella > Sphenella marginata. The sequence continues at coordinate 17,975,443 of OX608082.1, forward strand.
GAGTTCAAAAACGACAAAATCAGAACTGAACCTAAACTATCCGAAATGGAAACTTATATCGTAAAATGTATTTCAGAATTATCAATTGCATTTCAGAATGGGTTGTTGTGCTTCAGAAATCGTAAAATGTATTTCATTTGTATTTTAGAAATCCTAAAATGTATTTCAGAATTGTCAGTTGCATTTCAGAAATTGTAATATGTATTTCAGAATTGTCAGTTGTATTTCAGAAATCTTAAAATGTATTTCGGAACTGTCAGTTGTATTTTGGAAATCTTAAAATGTATTTCAGAACTGGCAGTTGTATTTCAGAAATCGTAAAATGTATTTCAGAATTGTCAGTTGTATTTTAGAAATTGTAAAATGTATTACAGAACTGTCAGTTGTATTTCAGAAATTGTAAAATGTATTTCAGAACTGTCAGTTGTATTTTAGAAATTGTAAAATGTATTACAGAACTGTCAGTTGTATTTTAGAAATTGTAGAATGAATTTCAGAACTGTCAGTTGGATTTCAGAAATTGTAAAATGTATTTCAGAACTGTCAGTTGTATTTTAGAAATCTTAAAATGTTTTTCAGAATTGTCAGTTGTATTTTAGAAATCTTAAAATGTATTTCAGAACTGTCAGTTGTATTTCAGAAATTGTAAAATGAATTTGAGAACTGTCAGTTGTATTGAAGGAATCGTAAAATGTATTTCAGAACTGTCCGAGGGGGAACGATGCCAAATAAAAGTTGACAGTTAAAGACATTTTATGCGCCTGGAGCTATAACTAGAAGACTCAGCAAATGATTCGGCTCCAAATTAGTTCTGTGCCAGTGGATTTTTCTGCAGGGTCAGCACACTGAAAGTAGTTCGTTTTTGATTTCTCTTTTCGTCACGGAAATCTTTTAAGAAGTGCGATATCATTGCCGACACCTGAAAAGCTGTGGGGGAGAGTAGGAAAAAAATACCAACAGAGAAAAAGAAAACAGACGTAAAGAAACGAATTGACCTGCGGGTGAATGAATATTTTTTGCCCGCCACACTCACCCACACAAGCTTCAAATGCTTGCACCATAGCCCGTTCCTGAAATAGCTGCGCTTGTTTTGGCGTGCTGGCCCAAACCCTCGACTCAAATTATGTATTCGTGATGTCAGTTTTATTACGTTTATGTATTTAAATGCTTGCCACTACAACAACAATAGTAATAACATGGTAGAATATAGCTTTAGGTCAACAACGTTGTAATTTAAGACGAACCCATCAACGAACGAACTCATCAACTGAACGGCCAAACGTGCAAGTGGGTGCTAGCAAAACTAAAGAATGCTGCAGCAATGGGAGCCACGAAAAGTCACTACAACTACAAGCAATTTATTGTTAGCCACCGCCACCGACAGCGACTACAGCAAAGTTTGGACGGCGTCTTTTTTAGAGGACTTCTATCCAAACCACACCAAAAGTGAACTCATAAAAAGCTTACAAATCGAGCAAAGCAACAGTTCGAATGGAGTGACGGCTGCTCACAGCTGCGGAAGTCCGAGTACACCAAAAAGAATTGGCCATATAAAAGGTTCAACGATCGTGGGTCACGACTCCTTCAACGCCACCACCAACAGCAACAGCAACAGCAACTACATTGGATCTTGTCGATGCCACACTGTCGAACTCGCGTTGATGTTGACTAAATACACACAAGACAACTGAATGTCATTGCTTATTGGCTTGCTGCTGTGACGAGCTCTTGTTCAAATCCAATGCGACGTTGTGCTCGTGGAGTGGTTTGAGTTGACGTTGAGTGAAATTCAATGGCATAAAATGTTTGTATGTATGTGTGTACTATGTAGTGGGTCGGCAGCGAGAGGTTACAACAGTTGAGTGACTGACTAACTACGCGGCCGCATGTGATATTTGCACAGCTGTGTCGACTTAAAACAAGAACGGAACAAACGGTATCCACTAAGCATTTTGAACTTGTTATTTAACCCAACAAATATGGCACCGAAGTTGAATGAAGCTAGTGTTGTTGGGCTTCGGTTGGGTGTGAACGGGCCAAACTGAGGATCACAGGTGTGAGAAACCGCCAAAGAGAGAGGATTTTGATATCGGAGGAGGTAGTCTTTCTACACTCAGTTCTCTAAGCCACAGAAGAGAGGAGGCCGTTTCTTATCTCGAGTCTAGGAAGAATAATATCTTCCAAATACCTCCTTAACATATCCAGATGTTGATGGGACGGTTTGAAGTAAAGTAAGATTAGACTAAGTAGATTAAGTAGACCTTCTAGGACGAAGGGGGATTGGGAAATAATATATGGTTGAAACCTGGTACAACTTATGGTGCTAATCACTGTAGCGCCTTCCAAGCAGAGTTCGCTTCCATAAAGGACGCAGTGGTTGAAATGATACCTAGCGCTTCAAGTTTTCTAATCAGACAGTCAAGGGACAGTAAGGCTTTTTTTAAATTTTTTTTCTTCTTATCCGACAGCCCGCAGTGTATTCGACTGCTGGTGGAACTCAGTTCGGGACAACTTACATATATTTAAATCTTTTCACAAATGTAATGCGTACTACCGAACTCTTATAAGAACCAACATCAAACAACTCCAGCAGCCATACATGTGACTTCTCCAAAAAAAAGAAACTAAAAACCTTCAACCACAAAAGTAGGAGCAAAATGGCAGGCAATGAGTCCACCAATGCTGATTTATATGTATGTAACTTTGTGCAGTTAAACGAATGATTGGCTTGGCTGCATGTCAGCGATAAATCCATCCCAAAAAATAAGCGTGTAATAGCTCCACATCATTGTTGTTGCATTTGGCAGTCGTATGCAGATCGTACGCCACCCATAGCTAACAGTCAAGAGCACTGCGCTGAGTTTCAGTTGTAATATCATCCTTTGAAATCTACAACACAGCCTTTTCCAACAAAACTCATGTTGCTCTTTACCAATATTCAAAAAGTTCAATGCAACAAAAAAATATGCTCCCGATTCATTAATCGTACGATCGCACCCAATCGATTGTATACACGATCACCCTCTGCTGAAAATCGCTTTCCTCTTTTGGTACTCGTATCATCGACTACAGACGTACGTTCGATTGTTTGCGAAGCGGCAACAATTTGACTATGCCGCCAATGATGTCGAGCAACAATTTTCGTTTGATCAATGAAGCTGATAATTTAGTACACACCAACAGTGATCGTTCAACGCGTGATCATGGCACATACCAACATGCATACGAGTAGTAGTATGCCAATACCCTGCAAAAAACCGAAATACTCCGTTCCATACTCCATAGAGTACTCCTTAAGGAGTATCGGAGTACTCCAACACTTATCCTCGCTCATATAAAAAAGGTGGTCCAATTTACATGGCGATGGCCGGTAATTGGATCACCTAATCCGACTCGGAGTACTCCATTTCTTTGCTTTTGAATACTCTATAGACCACCTACATGAGAGTACTCCCAAAATACTCCTATTGGATTACTCTATGGAGTATTCAACAGCAAAGCGAGAGAGGGAGTAGGTGGTCCTCAAAAAGAACACCTACTCCCTCTCTCGGCAGCATTTTCAAAGTACTCTCACATAGGTGTTCCATAGACTATTCAGCAGGGTGCTCCGATATGGATTAGGTGATCCAATCACCGGACATGGGCTTATAAATTGGACCACCTTTTTGTATGAATGAGGATAAATGTTGGAGTACTCCCATACTCCAACGTTTTTTACAGGGTAACTACTTGAACTGCTTTTGGAAACACGTACATACATACCTACTCGTGATATCAGCATCTTAGGCACTCCTCGTAGGCCTTTAAGTGACGAGTTGATTGACGTTTGGTGTTCGGTATGGTGTGAACGATCGTACCCAGTGGTGCTCACATTATAGTTGTACGAGTACGACAATGACTTTGCTTCTTGTTTTGAACTTTCGCACGCCATCCACATCTATTGGTATACGATTTACATACATACACACCTACTGTGCTTTGTCTAATCGTTAGCATACATTTTTTTAACTTTCTTAAGTCACTCAGTTTGGTCAACAGATCAGAAGGTGTCACCTCCTTTGGCTGGAGTTTTTTTTTTTGGCGTCATCTGAACACGTGCAGCTATGAAACAGACTCCAATGAAGGCTACAGATATATACAAACAAACATATATACGAGTATGTATGATGTGCTCTTAGGTTATACGAGCATTTGAAGATATATGTATGTATGTACTTTGAAAGTTCACCGCCAGTTGATTGTTAATTACTATTGGAATCTTACAAGTTTTGTTCAACGAAGCTAAAAGTATTTGAGTCATGAATCGTACACTAAAAGGAGGTCAAATATAGCTATACCTTATTTTCCTCCATAGGTCGAGGTTCCTAATTAGGTTTAAGACTAAACAGCAATGCTAGGCCCGTAATCATAGTCAAATTAAAATACAGTTTTATTTACTGAAAGATTATTTTACAAAAAACACTTAAAATACTCTTAAAATGGAGTTTTAATTTAAGTCGATAATGTCATTTTAAAATTTTAAAATCACGGTTTGTGTCTACGGTAGTGCGATGTCACAACACTTACTCCAAACATGAGTTTGGCTGTTTTCGCTTTTTGCCACAGTTATGCAATGGTTTGTGGGTAAAATATTTGATACAGGGTGACCTTGTTATTTTAAGACTATCGTACAAACCACCTGCTGACGGAGTGCTCGTGAAAGCCCCACGGTGACTTTAAGGCTTTCAATTCTGGTATGCTCTTTTTATAACAATTTTGCTATGACTCTTATTCGTTAACCTTAGTCACAGTCCATTTCGGAGATTACTTTGACGGTTTTTATGACCTGCTAAGAATTTATTACTTGTACTTGTTTTAATTTGGTGGTTAATTAGCGTTTCAGGTGCTTGGTGTTGCATTTGTTTGGTGTTCTGTTAGATTGTTGCGTTTTAATTAAAATCTTTACTTAACTTAAAAATACATTTAAAATGTTAGTAACTCGTAGTTATATTAAACAAAGATTTTAGCTAAAATGATTTTGATGTAACAGTCCTCTTATGAATAAAAATTAAGTTGTTTGGTGGTATAAATAAATTTTTTAATGTCTCGCAAGGTCACCCTGTGTCAATTATTTTATTCACAAACCATGGAATAGTTTGCTGTGAAAAAAAGCCAAACTCAAGTTTGGAGTAACTAATATCACAAACAAAACCAAGACACAAACCGTGATTTTATAATGTGAAAATGGCATTTTCGTTATTTTTAAATTAAAACCCCGTCTTAGACATAAAATATGTATATTTTAAGTTGACTACGTCATAAAGATCATTTTATGTTAGAAACATATTTAAATAGACAAACCTATATTTTAGTTTGACTATGGCCATTTTATTTAACTATATAAATATGCCTATAACTTAGATTCAAAAAAAAATAATTCACTTAGACCCTTTTGCTTTTGGCCCCTTCATTTGTCTGTAGCACCACCCTGCATGGAATGTCTTGCACTTCAGTGCCAAAATGCCTTTGTTGCATGTTGTCTACATAAACATTTCATTGTGTAAGTACAACAATGTGCATTCGTAAGAGGGTTCCATTCAATTGTTCCTCTCATTGCGGTCATTTACATATGAAAAAGTGACCTAAGTAAAAGTAGTAGCTGCGATTTCAGTGATTTTATGACCATTCATATGACTTCATACCCCAGCAAACACAGCCTCTAACGTTAGAGAAATACTGTAGTTTTACATTAGAATTCTAATGTAGTTCTCTAATGTATCTCTAATCGAAAATCACGTTAGAGAACTAGGCTAGAGGACGATTAGAGAACGATTAGAGAAACACTCGAATAGCGAAGATGCGTGTATTGTCAAGTATTGTATTTATAAACTAAGGTATAAAAACTTTGAATTTTATTCCCATTGGATATTTAAGCTTAAAACATGTCAAACATATTTAAAGCAATAAATTTATCGAAATAGAACTAAACAAGAACAATTGGATTTCATTTCATTTCAGTTAGAAATTTCTCATTAGAATCCCATTAGAATTTCACGTTAGAATTCGAATCGATAACTAACCTTTTTCTCGATATCGAGAACTAAGTCCCCTTTTTGTCGAGAATGCTATAATTCGCGACAGTTTCACAAATCGTTCTCTAACCTTCTACCTTAGAGAATAACATTAGAATTCGAGTCGTTTTCTAATCGTCCTCTAACCTTAATGTTTGCTGGGGTAACATAAATGTATGTATGTATGTATGTATGTATGTCTATCCAGCATATCAACATGCTTGTTGTTGTGATGTAATGTCCATTCGTGCAGCTGTGCACCATTTGATGAATTCAAATCGAAAATCACAGCTGCTACTTCCCTACGCGTTCGGCAACGTTTCTTTCGCGTGTAATTTCTTGATATTCGTGGCGGGTCGTTTGGTCCAATTATCAAATGAGCGGTCAGACATTGTGTCAACATTTCTTGTAATTTGTAACCGGAACTTAATTTCCTACATTTGTAGATATGTACATATGTATGTATGTATGTCAAACAACACAGAACAACAAAGCCACACTTTTAAGGTATAATAAGATTGTCTACGATGGCCTTCAGTCCCTCACCCAATAGTGACTTAGATGCGTTAGAACTCTATTTTCTGTATTTTGTTTGATTTTTATAAAACCTTCGTCCAACTACGCGATTCAAATTTCCAAACATGCTCCCCTAAAAATTTTCTTTCTCTGCTATTAATTGCTAATAGAGTATCTAATAAGATCCATTCGAGATGGGACGAAATTGGTTTATAACAAGCCTTGTGTTCCCAAGCAACCTACTAAATAGAAAGACTTTATGTGCCACTGGCTTGAAAATATTATACATACTAACCTAACTCAATATAAAAGAAGCAGACATTTTTGTTTAGTTACCAAAGTTCACCACCTAACGGTAAATAGATACGACCAATAATCCGTTAACCTTTAGCCGAATGCTTTTCACATCCGTTATTTAGCCTAGACGAATAGCTGTTGCAAAACTTTTGCCACTAGAAAACTAACAAAAACAACTTTGTAACTGCGACCTCTAGTGCTGACAGCAAGCAGTTATTCAACTAAGCTGTGTATGCTATAGCAAACAACAGATGTCGCCTGAACCAGTTGTTGTATGAGGTGAGCTTTGTGCTCATTACACTGCCAAAAATTTGCTAATAATTTCAAAAATAAATATGTATACAACATAAGATAAGTACAGTAGAATCGCGAAAAAGTTAACCAAACCGTTCCAAGGGTGTTTTACTTTTCCGAAATATTAACTTTTCCAAAGGGTTCTCGAATTTGAAAAAAAACACGGAAATAAACATAATTTTGGGAATATAATACGTTCAATTCATTTGCATGACTCACTTTTACTCGTAACAAAACAGAAACTTAGATTTAGTTTGTACTTTTTCCCATTTTACATACATACATATGTACATATGTATTAATTTGTAAGGGCTGGTTTAAAGAAGCGGTCGAGACTTGTTTGTTTCTTTTCTTTTGTGTAATAGCTCCTGACAATTTTCGTGCGCATATTAATAAGATCTGATATCTGATTTGCATCGATTTGCCAATCGATTTCCACGAATACCTTCATCGATTTTTCTTAAAATCTCAGCTTTTTGATGCAAATTTAATCTGATTTGCAATGATTTTTTCTGCTTAGTTGACATTTTTTAACACACTAACTATAAACAACTCACAAGCTCAAACGTTCATGACAAACTACGTATGTACCAACCGACACCGACAATAATTTTTTACATAGAAATTCGGGGAATACATAGCAATAAGGGGAATACCCGAGCTTGTTTTTCTTGCCAAACAAACGATTCGGTTTGAAAAAATAGGTAAGCTCGAAAAAGTTAACGCAAAGTTAACTTTTTAGAGCGGTACGTGGACGCTCAAAATCGGTCAACTTAGCCGAAGGTTTAACTTTCTCGCGAGTTAACTTTTGCGCGATTCTACTGTATTTTTTTTTTCAAAATTTCTGGCATGAAATGGTTAAAAAATAATCAAAATTTTTTTGTTTTTATGCACCGCTCGTTTCCATTCAAATATAATCGAAGGTCAAAAATTGCGGGATTTACGAAGTGCAGTTTCGTTACCAAGCACATCGAAAGCTATGTATCCCAACCATCATCACAAAAAATATTTTGAAAGCTCCCCGCCGATTTTGATGTTACTTTCCCGTGAGCTTTTCAAAGTGTCCAATGACGCTATGTTTTCCAGGCAATGGATTACTTAAGGTTTTCAACATACCGCTTTTAACGCTTACTCATTTCAGAATGCTTTCTACTAAGTTACTGCTTAGAAGGCCATCTTTGGCTAAGAAGTCTTTGCAAATATGTATGAGTTGTATGAATGCACGCCATTCCCAAATTAAAGAAAAATTTTTACTGGGCGTGTGCATGTACATATGTATATATTTTATTATTTGTTCACACAGGTACCTATTTTGCTTTGATTTCTCTCTACCATCCCCTTAACCTGTTGCTTGCCAACAAAACGATCGCTTATCGCTCACAAAGACTCTCTACCCGAGCTAAGTACTCAGCCACACGAAGTTATGAGCAACGGCATATTTATGGCTTAAGCAGAATCAGTACGGCGATACGTTGAAAAAACTGACAGCTGAGTAGACGAGAAGTGTTTGTGTGCGTAGCGACAGATACGACGCATACGGCAAAATAGAATTTGCTCTAAAATCGACGTACGTGACGTAACTGATGTATTGCCGGACTTATTCTGTTTGAGCTATTACACAACTCGTATGCTCACGCTTTACCCAAACCTCGACTACACCAACTCTCTTGCTCAGAGGGCCGCAAAGCGTTACTCTAGCAAAAAGCAAACTACATACATACAAACATACTTTCACAGTTAAATTTATGACGCTTGTGGATACGCTCATATGAGTACAGGTATATGTGTATGTGTGTACCAAAGATCTTTGGTATGTATGCATGTATTAGTCCAGAGTTAAAAATTTCAAGCGCGCTTATTTACAGAGCGCAAGTAATTCTCGCTTTCCTCCATTAATGCTATGTCTCTCGGTCTTGGCCGATCTACTGGTTTTGCATGATCGCCAGCTACATACGTTAGTACGTCATATAAGTTGAAAGCATTGAGTTGTCGGTATACGGTTAATTTTTTCGGAGCTTTAGATATTTATGTATATGACTCATCACCTACTAAATTGCGTCGCAAGATTGAATTATTTTGAGTAAGTTTGGTTTACCACGATTCTATTCAGCCATCCCAACTGCTTGTACATTGAGATATTTTCTACGATGGAAGATGCATTACAGGCACAACGCGATTACAAAGCACGTAATATACTTACGATGGCTCAACGTATAAAGGTCATACAAGCGTATAATCGTAATCCAAATTATCAGCGTTTGGCTCGCATGTTCGGTTGTAGCGCAAAGCAAATAAAGAACATCCTTTCAATTAAACATCAACTTCTTACGAATTATAAAACTGCACGTGCCAATAAAATGGCGGATGAAGTTGCCGCTCGACGGCAAGAAAAGATTGATTTTCTGGGCAAAGTTGTTTATGAATTTCTATTACGTGCCCTCTATCTACGCATACCAGTGGGCACTACGATCATACGTCAGAAGGCATTCGAGGTGAAAGAAGCTATAGCCATAGAAAATTTCTCACCAAATCAAGCATGGTTGGAAGATTTTAAGTCGACCTACAATCGTTTAGATTTCTCAAATATGATGGAAGATTTACCCGCCGATATGAATAAACGACAATCATTAAGATCGGTCGATCTCATAGAATATGTAAGCAAGCAAGAGAAAGAGCAGAGTACTAAGTCTTATATGGTAGAAGATGAGAATTGCAATAGTATGTGGGATGATAATGAGGAGTGTTTTAGTGGCTACAATGCCAAGCAGTTATCAACAGAAAAATACATTGAAGAATCCCAAGATGAATACTTTAATATATATGCAGAAAATTCGACGATGACAAAAGCGATGAGAGAGTATGGCATGGAAAATTCAAATTTAAACGAGATTAATGACTTGCCTGTGGAGGTTAAAATCGAGTTGGACGATGATGAGTATAATAATGAAGAGCGCAGTAAGCAAAACTCTCTTGCTAAAACTGAAAAACAAAAAGATAGTCCAAACGGCAGCACAAGTAGCAACGCGCCAACCAACCCAGCAGTCCAATCACTACCACCACCCGTTCTACCAGACATACATAGCTATCTAGAAGCGTTGAGTCATCTTAAAGTGCTCGAAGATTTTGCTATGATTGAAGAGAATTATAGAGCAATTGGCTTAATTACACAGCTGGAGCAAATATTTAAAAATCCACCAAAATTGAAACGTATTTGAACATTTAATTTTGCGGAGCACGGAGTTACAGTTAATTTAGGGTTATGTTTAAGTTATTTTGATTTATTTAGTATAAGTTTTGCTTTAATAGGATGTTAAATAAGTTTAAGAAAAATTAAGCAAATAAAATTTGACCAATTTTATGAAAATAATTATAGCGTGAATCATTTTCGATTGCATAAAATTGTTTCCTCGAAGCCCATCGAATTGTTTTTCCCCTTCCTCAGCCCTTTTCATTTTGTTTCTTACTAATAAGCCCCGCTCGCTTCCCAGAACAAGTAATGGACTGAGTTCGATTTTAACCATTATGTCCCATACCAGCTAAAATATCGAACCTAATTTGGTTTGATACCAATACTGAACTAAACACAATGTATTGATAGCTGAAACAATACTCGAAACCGCTCTAAATTGTAAAATATAGCCAAAAACTACAAAGAGTGAAATACATCGAACATTTATTTATCAATTCGATCTTCTTTGCGCACTCCTTTTCATTCGAAAACACGATATTTGTTTATATATAACAGTAGCTACCTTAAATTCAATCGAATCCACTTGTTGTTGTGTTAAACCCGCAGATACTACTTTATTAGCCAAACTTTCGAAAAACATAAAAGTCGGATTTCTATTAACCAGTGGATCTCTCGCGGGTAATTCATTATTAATATCATTCGAGCTTTCCAACATTTCAGTGTCGTCCCTTTTGAGAGAGATTGCGTCATGATTTGAACTACAATCTTGACCAAAATTATTGTCACCAACATCGTCGTCATCTTCATCGAATGAAAAATGTGTATTATTTATTGAATGTAAATCATCAGTTTGATCATTATTTGGTGCTCCGAATTGATCATTGAAATCATCATCATCATCCACACTGCTTTCACTGGGAGAGCGCCTGTGAGAAGAACAAAACATTAACAAAACATTTCAAAGTTAAAGAATAGAATCGATTGTTCCCATAAAAGGGGTTTGACCCATAACTCTTGCTACTATCACCCCTATTGCGAGTGTCGATTTGCAGTAGAATAGAAATTTTTCGGTATTGTGTAACTTGATCGAACAAAAACTGCATTACATTAAATCGTATTTAAAATTTTTTCCCAATAATTGACATTTTTTTTTTTTAATTTTTTAGCACTTTTCAAACCAATCCTCAAAAATGCGGTAGAAAGATGATCGATTGAGCATTCACAGGCGCTCGTAGATCGATCGGGACATCCGCAATTGCTCGATGACCGCTAACAGCTTAATAGTCGGTTATATATTCGTGTTCGACACTCGCAATAATAGATAGCTCCCATATAATAGATTGTTCCTATAAATGGGGTTTGGGTTATATATTTTTAAATTGACAGTTTTAGCAATAAAAAGCTGTGCATACACTCACCTGTGTCCATCTAAAAATGTTAGAAAGTTAGCAAATTTAAAAGTCTTCACCGGCAATGGATTCGATTCTCTTATTGCCCTCTCTTCCAAACGTTTCATTCTTGTATACGAATCACGCAATGTTTTCCAACGTTTTTTGCACACCATCACTGAAAAAATTCAAATTACACACACATACATACATAGCATGTACAGTTATTTATACTCACCCTTTGTTTCTAACTTTTCAGCAATTTTTACCCAAATTCTATTCTTCCAGTTGGCTTTTCGGAATTCCGGCGATTCCATATTATACAAACAATCGTACTTTTGTACTTCTTTTATTAGTTTTTTATTGAAATTTGGATCCATAATTTGTTGTAGTTTTTTTTTTTTCAAGCGCACAACGTCTTTCTGTTTACCTCTACAATCCACAACTGTACGTTATATTTTTGAGCGTGAAAACGTTTTGTTTAACTTAGTATGGACACGCTCTTGCGCTTTTACGCTTTGCGCTAATGCGTCTGTCCTCTCTTGTTTTCTGTCTCTTTATATGGATATACATATTTACCACGTGCTTAAGCTTCTGTAATGCATACATATGTATGTATGTATTTAGGTAAACAAATTGTAGCCCAGCCAACAAATAAAAGGGGTTTCAAAATAGTTTTATCTACTTGGTTTGTGAGTAAAATCAGTTAACACAGGGTGACCTTGCAAAACAAAAAAATATTTCATAAGGGGCCCCTGTAACATTTCATTTCAGCTAAGTTTTTTCTTTAATATGACTATGCTTGACCACATTATAAATGTCTTTTTAGGTTAAGTTAGGATTTTAAATAAATCGGGTGTTAATGAAAGCACTATTTCAATGTCTTTTTAAATTGGTTAATCCTTTTAAAAAAAAATTCTGGAACAAAAATTCAGAAAAAAAAATTCTACCGAAATTCAAAGAAAATGCGGCTCTCGAACTGCAGCTTTAACAAGAAAAACAATCACTTTTCAATACCATTACCGATATACATACATAATTCCAGAGTTTGATATAAATTTTGTTGGATATTTTTGCCTGTTAGATTAGTATGAAGTACAGTTATACCGGTAACAACTAAAATGTATGTATCTATTTATCTTTTTTATTTAGGTATATTTAAGCAATAAGTAAAATTTAATAATTACACGGTAAAAAAAATAAGAAACTAGTAGATACATACATATGTATGTACATACAACATTTATTTACTACTTCGATTTCCTTTGCGCACTCCTTTTCTTGCGATAATCTGAAATTTCTTTGTATACAACAGAAGCTACCTTAAACTCAATCGAATCCACTTCTTCTTGTGATAAACCCGCAGATACTACTTTATTAGCCAAACATTCGAAAAACATTGAAGTCGGATTTCTGTTAACAAGTGGATCTCCCACGGGCATTTCATCATTATTATCGTTCGAGCTTTCCAACATTTCAGTCTCAATCATTTTTAAAGCGGATGCACTATGGTTTGAACTACAATCTGGACCAAAATTATTGTCACCAACATCGACGTCATCTTGATCGTATAAAAATTGTGTGCTATGTGTTGAATGTAAATCGTCAGTTTGATCATATTTTGGTGCTTCGAATCGATTTTTGTAATCATCATCATCATGATCATTCACACTGTTTGCACTGGGAGGGCGCCTGTTATCATCAAAACAGAACGAAATTGAAACTAATCAAAAGAATTGCGTACCTATAAACACTATTGCACTATTGTTTTTTCTTTTATATAACGAAATATCTCATTTAACTTTAAGTAAAATTTCCAATGAAAATTAACAAAGAACCTATTATAGTGTCGTTATCGATATTTCGCGTATTTTTCCGTTCGCTCACTATCGATAAAAAAAAATTCAAGTATCAAAAAATCTGTCACTAACAAGTTTGTCCTAAATACCAACCAAAAAACAACGACTACTTTGAATATCGATATTTTTCCAGCTCTAATTAAAGCTGTACATATGTAGGTACACTCACTTGTGTCCATCTAAAAATGCTAGAAAAGTGGCATATTTGAAAGTCTTCACCGGCGTTGGATTCGATTCCCTCATTGCCTTCTCCTCCAATCGTTTCATTCTTGTATACGAATCACGCAAGGTTGTCCAACGTTTCTTACACACCATCACTGAAATCATAAATCATTATATATGTATGTATCACATTTTCTGGATTAATCAGGCACTATTCTCTTTAGAGATTAATCGCGCAATTTTTTGCAAGCTCAATACCAACATATGAACAAGTGGGTGTGCGTGCATGTAGTACAGTTATTCATACTCACCCTGTGTTTCTAACTTTTCAGCAATTTCTTCCCAAATTCTATTTTTCAAGTTGACTTTTCGAAATTCTGGCGATTCCATATTATACAAACAATCGTACTTTTGTACCTCTTCGATTAGTTTTCTATTGAAATATGGATCCATTTTTTGTTGTAGTTGTAGTTTTTTCGAGCGCACAACGTCTTGCTATTTACCACCGCAATCCACAACTGTACGTTCGTATTTCTGAGCGTGTAAAAACGGTTTGTTTAATTTGACATGCCGTAATATTTTCTACGCTCTTACGGTTTGCGGTATTGCGTTTGTCCTCTCTTGTTTTCTTTGCTTCAATTCTCTTTTAAATGGTTAGATATATTTACCACGTGCTTACAGAAATGTGTACATACATATGTATATATTTAGGTAAACAAATTTGAACCCAACAAACAATTAAGAGGGGGGTACATGACAACAAGCAATCGTAAGGGTGATTTTTCATGAGGAAATTATAGAATTCAATTCTGCTTGCGTTCTCTATTCGCATTTAATTTTTCTAACCTCGATTCTGGCTTTTAATTGCTACATGTGAGAAAAATCTTCAAAATGTTGTTAATGCACTTTACGAATCTGCCCATAGTGTGCCCACATTGCTGCCTGGAAGCAGTTTTTAGTTGTATCGCAAAAGTGACATCGCTTTAAAAATCATCATACTAATACGCGAACATCAAACTAGTCAGAAAGAATACCAGTCTGCAACTAGCCCTTTTTAACTCACTTCCAACTGGGTCGAAAACTACTGAAACTGTGAATTTTTTTCTATTTTACAGCACAACGGAAACACTGCCTAATATTTAACTGAAACAAAAGTTTAGATGGAAAATACTCTAGTTTTCGAGAAAATTAATGTGATGAAAAGGGTTTAAACTTTAAGTCAAAACTGTCTTACCAAGTGAAAAAAATTATATCAGTTAACAGGATTCAAACTGCGCTACCGACTGAGCTAGACACATTTCAAAATTCAATTCAACTTCAAAAAAAAGTTGTTTAGCTCGAACGATTTATTAAGCTCTGCTTGTTTATGCTTGCTGGGTTATTGTTAGTACTAATACAACCAAACTACTTTTATGTACATAAAATGTTATGATGACAACTTTGGAGTCATGAGAATGCCTTAAACAGGTTTAAATGCAAGCAAACCAAAACGCAACATGGAAAGGCTCGCCTCGAACTCAACGGCTCACAACCGGTTGTTTACATTTTCGAAACGAAATGTCATTTTAGTCGTCGTTTGAACAGCATCCAGTGAAGCAAAAATATCGAGCAATAAATAGAAATATTTAACATGGAAAGAACACAATCACAAACAAACGATGGCGCCAAGGAGGAATGGAGCAGGGTGGAAACACAAGCTTTCATTTCAGAATTGAAAAAATTTCCACTTTTATATTCGGCCCTACATCCGGACTATGCTAAAGTTGTTAAAAAGTATGAGGCCATGGAAACGATTCGGCACAACTTAGACGGCATCAAAACTGTGACGATGCAGGGCGTAAAGAAAAAAATCAGAACGCTTCAATATCAATTGAGGGTTGAAAGTAGACGCGAAAGAGAATGCAAAAGAATGAATGGTGAGGGAGCTTATAAGCCGAAACTGTGGTGTTATAATGAACTGGATTTTTTAATTAATGCCAACAACATTCCGGAAAGCATGGTGAGTTGAAAAGTTTTTATTAAAAAATGATTTGCTAATTCAAAACATTTACATAAATAGTTGGATAATATAGAAACAACAAACGATGGCATACCAGAAGCTGCAAGAAATGAAGAATCTCTGCATGAAAATATGGATTTCGGAAAGGTAGGATATTTATACATATCTACATACAAACATATATTAGGGGGTTCCCAATTTTTTTTTTTTCAAACGGGCTCGAAGGCTTCTTATACATATGTACATACATACATACATATATAATAATAAAAGGCGAGAAAAGGAGACTCAAAAGAAAGATAATGGACGATCGCAGGAGTAGGAAAAGTTGTATAAGAGAGGCCGAGAGGTCTTCCTCTTAATGCTACCCCCTTAAAACCTTAAAGCGATTCAAAATATCACGTGTCTTTCTCCGAACCAAGAACATTAAATTTTTTTTTTTTTTGACAAATGTTACAACAATTTTTCCCCCCTTCCAATTTTTTTTTTTAATGAGTAGATTTGCAAGTAGGACGAAAAAATAAATTTACCTGAAAAGTAAACACTCTAATGCGTTTCTACAACATATTCACCACGTGAGTTGGGGAACGCTAATATACGATTTCACATTATACGGTTATGTGAGTAAACACTCTCCCTGCCAACCATGATCGGATAAAAATCTGGATAATCATTGAGTAGCGCTTACCAAAAAAGAGGATAAAAAAGTGGGTAATTTTGTTCAGAGAGGTTCACTTTTTACCCATGGTGAAAAGATTTTTGCGTGTAAGTGTGAGGCATAGTTTTAGGCACTTGTCGTTTTCCATACAAATTCTAAAAATATGCGTTGGTGCTAGTAAAAATTTGTGAATTTTTGGAATCAGAGTTTCACCATGGTTAGCCATGGTTGGTAGGGCTCAGCGCGCAGTATATGTATGTATGTATGTGTGGGTCTGCCATACGCACATAAATACATTTTCCAAGGTAATGTGAGCAAATTTTTGTATAACTTGCTCTCAGCTACCCAGTTTCACAGGTTCTGGTTGTCGCTCTTTTTTTTTTTTTTTTTTTTTTGCTACGCCACCGATCAGAAATCTACTCAGCAGGCTGGCCGATTCTCTAGTTTGGTACAAAAAACATGGTTAAGAAGTGCTGTTAGAGAGGCAGAAGAGTGCTTTACGATGTTGTGTTCGGCATTTTTGTCTCTCATATCAACAAGTTTTTTTCGCTCAGTGCGAGTGTTTCATTGAGGGCGTTTGTGTGGCGTTGAGGGGAGCACATTGGCGAGTGCAAATCAGCATTTCTTTATTTAGTATTGTTTAGCTGCCTTGATTGTTGATAACAAAAAAGTATTTACTACGTACTAACGAATAGTGTTTTTTTTTGTGAGTGAAATTTTGCAGAAGTTGTAGTTCATCTACATAGTTAATTTAATTCAAGTACCTAGTGTAGGTAATAGGCGGAAAAGCTTACAAAAATAACAACAACAAACATATGAATTAAATAATAAAACTATTACATAATTTGAACGCATCATTGGAGAAAAATAAAATAAAATACGTGTACCTACAATATATGCACTGCATATGCATGCACGTATGTACATTAGGGTGTGTAGTTTTAAGTTGATATAGTTTTTCGTAGCTGATTATCGAACAAAATAAAAACATTTTAAGCAGATGTATTTCGCCGATTGGGATTTAAACGCTTTGAATTTTTGCCCTACAAATAGACAGTACTTACAGTCTTTATTCGACTCCGAACGGCATGATGAATTTTAGCTGAGAAGCTTTTTTTGTTAGAAATGCGCCGAGATACCTTCCTTAGATAGTGGCAAGTGAACCCAACTAGCCGGAAGAACTAGTGCATCTTAACTATAGTCACTCTAGCACAACTTCGAAATAGATACTCTTATGGGTTAAACTATTACTTATACTTGAGTCTTTGCAATGCAAAATACTTTTACTGCGTGTGGTATGTCCTCATGACACCAAATGTCTCTTGAACTTAAAGGAACCTAAAATTTGATTTGAGAAAGCAAACACATTTTTCCGGTTTTTATTGTTGAGTTCGAAGCATTCCGGCCCATATTTAGTATTCAGTTCGAATAAATTCATATTTTAACACGTTTTATTTGAAAACCCTAAAGACCTAAATCCGCCTCTGACAGTGCCTATGCTTTATATTAGAGCAAGACCGGACCTCGGCCTCAGCCACCAAAGTTCGGCGGGCCTCGACTTCGTCAAAAAAAAAAAGAAGAAAATTTGTAAGTAAATTTTCGTTAACTTAAAAGTTTAGTTTTGATTTTGGTGTGTGACCCTGTGTTTCATTTTCATTTTGAAAATTACGGTATCATTTCAAAAATGCACTTTGTTATGTGGGATGGGAATAAAAGAAAGCGGTTTTCGTTTTAACAGCCCTTTAGTGTTTCTTTTTTTGTTGCAGACTTTTTACTATCGCAAATACATATATGTATTTAGCTAAAATGAAAAGTAACAGAGTCCCCTTATAAAAAAAAATTAAGTTGTTTGGTGGTATTAAGTAATTTTTTGCTTGGCGAGGTCACCCTTTGTAGACTATTTTATTCACAAACAATAGCATAGCTAAAAATAAGCGAAAAAAGCCGACCTCAGGTGTGGAGTAAGCGTTGTGAGACATTGGCTAACCATAGACACAAACCGTGATTTGATGATAAAATGTTAAAATTACTAAAGACCAATTATTTTTTTTTTTAATTTTATGAATTTAATTTGATTTAAATCAATGTTACTTTTTTATAATTAAATAGTTAATACCTACATTTTTTTGAAACTCTTTATTATTATTATAAACTTTGAAAATGTTCCCCTACATGGTACCATACTTTAGTTACACCAAGAAAAAATAATATTTTACTAAAAAACACACAGGCTAATGTGCATATTTACCAACTTGCTCATGTTTTGAAGCAGCTGACATACAACTACAACATAAATAATCTTTAAAAAAATTCACTTGCAGCACCAACAGCTGTTTTCATTTCAAGCTTTTCCCTGTTTGTTTTGTTGCTATTTTAGAATAGCGTTTTTGTGCGTGAATCACTCTCATTGAGCAAAGTGGACGGCATGCTTGCTATTGCCAAAAAAAAAGCCCTAATAAACATTAATAACAACAAATCAAATAAAACATTTATATCAACAGCGTATTATTGTTAACGCAGCGGCTTACAAACTAAAGCGGCAAATACATTACACGAACTTTTCCGCGAACATTCCGATATCTTGTTCGCAGCTTTGGCCATCCACCATACGAACTTTTGGCCGAACATTAGTTCTCTTTCAGACAGCGATGAATACGGACAACAATTGTGCTGCAGCAATATTGCTCGCTGTGGCAATTAAGCATAAAAAAAAGAAAGAAAATCGCAAAAAAAGAATTTGGTGCAAAGAATGGAATGTATCCTTTGTGGCATCAGGATCTACTTCTTTTAATTTTTCCATTTAAGTCCCATAATCATTATTCTTTTTAATCCTATTACAATAATCTTTGCTTTTTACTTGCCACAATGATGGCAAAGATTTATACATTTCAATAAATTCACTCAGAAATTTTTTATTGTCCATTTTACTTTTCCGCGCACGTCTGTTCCGTTCAGAAATTACTACGATTATGAGCTATTTCGCCATACACACACGAACAGTTCGCGCAAAAGTTCGCCAAAAATTAAAATATTTTGATTTTTGGCGAACTTTTGCGCGAACTGGCAAACACCACCATACACGAGAGAAAAGTTCGCACAAACATGACATAACGGGAATGTTCGCGGAAAAGTTCGTGTAATGTATTTGCCGCTTAACGACCTGTGACAAAGTCTACATACATACGCATATACACACATCCATATGTAGTTACAATGGTCTCGAAAATTAATTGAATAGGTTCATACATACACACATACATATATAGCGGCAAACCGGTTATTGGCGAGAGCTTGTCGAATGCGCTTGCTCATGCTGTGTGTGTTTTAGTTGTTGTTGTGCTATGATGCACGTTTTTCGAACATCGCTATTAAGGAAAACTGGTTAAGTCTTGAGCTGATAAATTTTGTGGACCGGTTCGACAAGACAGGTTTTTTTTAGTGACTGGTTTTAAGTCTAACGACATTCATAACGACGACGGAGGTTGTTAACTGTTCTGGTTTATTTTAATTTTTGTATTTGTTGTTGTTGTTGTTGTTGCATTTGGGGGAACATTTGAACAATTTGTTGTGGCGCGAAACAGGCTTTGGCTTTAATCATTACAGTTTGAGCTGTCGAACATGGCTAAGGTGAGTGTTGTGTTGAGTAGATTGAAGCTTTTTCAAATTCGTATAGTTATTTAACTAAGTGTTGAATATTTAAATTAATTAATGCTTTTCTTTTATTTTTCATGTTTTAAATTTCGAATTTGCGACACACACTAAAGGATCGAGTTTCGTTTAAGGACAAGTCATTACCGGAGATTAGCAAACAAAAAGTGAATGTAAGTACACTTAAAAAATATTTAAATTTGTATACCCAACTGTCATAGTATATGGGATATTGTACACATAGCGAGTGTTTGTAACGGCACTCTTAATCACAAAACTATATTTCTAGACATGTTTTTGAAAGATATGTATGTCTAGTTTTCAATCGATATTGGGTAATTAAAATATACTTTAGTAAAAATTTCAATACCGTGTTTTCAAAAACGTTTTTGAGAAATATAGTTTTTGTTTAAGAAGTGTTGCTTACGAGTACTTTAAAAACTGTGTTTCCAAAAACGTTTTGCAAAATGAAATTTTTTTCCAAAAACGTTATCGAAAAATTAAATTTTTAATTTACCTTATTAAATATGGTTCTAGAGAACATTATCACAAAAATTTTCCTTTAGTAAAAATTTCAATATGAAAAAAAATCAGCGTTGGTAAAAATTTCAAAAACCTTTTTTGAAAAATACAATATTTAACAAATAATAGATAATACAGTCTAGTTCTAAATAACAGTATCACGAAATTTTCACGTTAGTAAAAATTTTAGAATTGTGTTTTGAAACCCATTTTTAACACCGGTGTTTTGTAAAATGTTTTTCAGAAAAATTATTTTTGATAAGAAAACGTAATTAAATGCAGTCGAAAAGTACAATATCACAAAAAATTTGTATAATTAAAAATTTTGCAAAACTGCGTTTTCAAAAACGTTTTCGAAAATTACATTTTTCCTTTATTTTAATGTGTTTCAACCACATATAATAAAAAAACGAAACATTGCTTCAACTTCAAAATTCCCTTACTTTTAATTACTAATAATAACAGTTAAAATTTTAAAACTGCGTTTTTGAAAACTTTTTGAAAAAAAGTAATTTTTAATAATTTTAGCTTTCTTTAATTATAAAAAGAAAACGAAATCTCTTTGAACCAAAAAATCCCTTGTCCAATAAATTACGTGGCATTATTTTGTGCATAATAGCGACTGGACCGAATGGATTATAGAACTGCTTTCTGACGAGTCGATTTGACCATACATTTATACCACGTAATTGCCAATTGCGCATCTGTGTTAATTAAAAGCAAACAACATTTATAGTAAACCCGTTTTTCAGTGGCTTTTTTGGTTGATACTTTTCAACTTTGAAGCTTATGACTATAGACATGGTAAACTTAGCCGGTTTATGCGACCTCGGATTACTCTTTTGTTAATTATTACACTGTGCAACAGCGTTTATGGGTCCCAATAATAGCAATAAAATAAAATAAAAGAAAATTAAATAAAATAAAATAAATTAAAATAAAATTAGATTAAAATAAAATAAAATATAACAAAAAGAAATAAATAAAATAAATTAGAACGAAATAAAAAAATAACATAAAAAAATTATATTCAAATTAAATAAATTAAAATAAAATTAAATTAAATTTAAAAAAAAAAAATTAAATTAAATTAAATTTAATTAAAAAAAAATAAAATTAAATTAAATTAAAAGTCAAAATCAAAACTCTGAGGCAATTTTTTTTATAAAAAAAAAAACAATGTAAAAAAAAATTTTTTAACTCACCCTAATGGTTGAAAAGTGACTATTAATGAATAATACCGGCATATTTGAATTGTTTTGAGTTGAGCGTTAAGAAAAACCACAAAATAGCAAATTCAAATCGCGTTTGTTTACATTTGGCTTGTTTTAGATTCTGCTGTTTGCATTTCATTCTGACAATTTACAAGCCAATGTGTTCAAAAAAGCAATCAGCTGATGAAATGACATAACCTAATTATTGAACCATGAATTCGGTCGGAAGTTATGACGAATAGCAACATACGACAGCGAACAAACCTATTTTACAGTCCACGCCAATGTTCATGTGCTCAGCTGTCAAAAGTGGCCTAAGCTTCATTGAGTTTTCGTTCAATATTTTGGGGTGTAACGTCAAAAAATTTTCAAAATCCATAATTTTTTTTCGCAAAATCTAATCGGTGCAAGTGCGCGGAAACACGCTTGAACGTTTCTTTTAAGATGATACCTTTACCATTTTTCAAATTTCTACTACAAACTCCCTTACCTAGAAGTACAACTAAACGTTTTGCATCATTTCAGACTGTAAAGGATTACATTGACATCGATCAAACCGTACTGGAACCGAGTCCACAGCGTATACGTAACATTTTAACGCTGGAGGAGCGTGTTGCCGCCATCGAAGCATACGATTGCCGCCCAATGTACACCAAAGTGGCAAAAATGTTCAATTGTAGTTGGGAACAAATCAAAAATATCATCGCCAATCGTGAAGCAATCATGGAATTTTATTTGGCAACGCGCGCTGCCGAAACACAAAACGATCCCAATCGTCTTGAGGTGCGTTCACGCAAAATAAGCTTTCTGGGCGAATGTCTTTACGAGTACATACAACGTGCACAATTTCACATCAAAGCAAATATAAATGAAGAATTGTTACGCATGAAAGCTATCGAATTTCGTGATATTATGCAAATCGATAATTTTATGCCAAATAAAGCGTGGATCAATCACTTCAAAGCGACTTACAACTTCTCGCTCTCAAATCGACAAATAACAATAACACGCACACCACCTACCTCATTAGATTTGAAGGATATCATGACATACTGCACCAAGAATAATAATAATAAAACAAAAGCTGAGGAAGTGCTACCAACAGCAGCGCCAACAACAGCAACACCAAGCAGAGAGAGCAAGGAACTCTATCACACAATGACGCGTATAGCCGTTTCCGATGAGAATGAGGCTGTCATGCAGGAAATGAAACAGCGACGTTTGAGAAAAATGAATTTTCTAACGAAAGCGCTCTTTGAGTATTCAAATCGTGCGAAATATCATCAGAAGATGCGCATGAATGAGTCATCGTTGCGTAAAGTGGCATACGAGTTGAAGGAAATGTTGAAGATTGATCATTTTTATCCGGATAAGGAATGGTTGAATCTCTTTATTACCGTTACATATCCAGCTATGTTGGAAGAATCGCCAATTTTGGCACGCCCACCACCACTCTCGCTCGATTTAAAGGATATACTGAGCTATTGCGGGCGTCAGGAGCATAAAAAGCAAGCACCGAGCACGATAACGTTAAAACCAAAGGAACAAGTAGCCGTCGCAAAGAGTGCGATAGCAGCGACACCACAACTCAACCAAACGCCACTTGTACAAATACACACATTCAATTTGCGACGCAGCGACGAAACGTCGGCAACACCACAAACGACGACTGCGACGGCGACGGCAAATGTTAAAATCAAAGAAGAAGTGATTGACTTGGATGTTGGTGATGTAGAGCGAAAGGAGAAGCAGGTTGTGGGGGAGGCGGCGGTTGCAGCGGCGGATGAGCGCGATGTAAAACCAAATTTGAGCGATTTACTACTGCCACAGCCAATTAAGCTTAATGCGCATGCGCAACCAAATGAAGCTCGTGCCACGAAAGCTCTCGTAACCGCCACGCCTACAAAACCAGCGTCGCACGTCGCTACGACAAAACCCAAAGAAGCTGCGAGTAGTACATGCGCGGTGCCTACATTACGTGTTGTGAGCATAAGTGAATTAGTGCCACCACCAACAACAATAACAAAAATGCTGCCAACAACAACAATGCTTGCTACTACTGCTGCTAAGGATACACAAGCTTCTCGCGCAAAACACATGTCAGGCGCAATAACAGCAGCTGGAGTCAACGCAGCTAGACCCACAACCCCAACAACAAGTACGCAACAAAAACGTCGTTCAAGCAGCGACTCAAGCTTTCCGCATCAGCCCTTAAAAATACAAAAAATCGAATCTGTGAGCGAGCAAGTGATTCAAACAGCGCACAGTCCTGGTCATTGGTCGGAGCATAGCGATCGTGATGAGGAGGAGCTGCCAAAGCATGTGACAAACTATACAGATGCTCTGAAGCTTTTGAAGCCGCTGGAAGAGTTTGCCATGCTAGAGGAGAACTATCGTGTTATTGGTCTAATAACACAGCTTGAGGAGATTTTCAAGCATCCGCCGAAAAAGAATGATAACTAAGCGAGTCCATTTTGAAGAGAGAGTTTTTGTTTGTGTTTCCTAAAGTTGCCTTATGCGGTAGTTCGAACTTGTTTTAAAGTTGCCAGATGCCGCATTATTGTTTTACCTACTATGTATATATGTATGTATGTAAGTGGTTACTAAATAAATTTAAATTGATTCGTACCTTTGTACCTTCGATATTTTTATGTTATATTAAAAAATTGGCAGATTTAAACGACGATTTCCAATCGGTTGACTCAAACGACTAAAGGTAGTTTTCCTATATTTTTTTTTTTTTTTTTGTAAATGGCAACATTTGAAATATTGTTACTGAGTCGTAATTTAAATTTATATAAGATAAAATTTTTTTTTTCTTTTTTTTGCACTAAATTCATTTTAGTAATTTTTGTTTTCGCTAATAAAAAATGTGAGAATTTCAAATAGTATAATAATTGGTTTTCTAATATTTTTGTTGATTGAGTTCTGGGAGTAAGTTTACTAACTACATATTAATATATCAAATATTACGAAAAACACCAACAAATTTGTTTTTTCTGGATTAGCATTTTATAAAATTTTTACTGAGAAATAGTTCGGTTTCAAAAAACACTTGCAGCGAGAGAGCGCATTGTGACCTTTCATTGACACAAAGAGAGCTACAAATTTTTACTGTGGGAATTTCACTCAGTAAAAGGTGTATGTGAAAAACAGCAGATCGTGACAAGGGAAAGCAACAACAAAAATTTAAAAACCAATCAAAATTACGATCCTTACTTACAAAAAGTACAAACTCTGCAAAACCATTAATCTAAAGACACATACCCCAAACCTCATTTATCGAGACAATCGATTACATGGAGCTATATATTACGTGAGTCCGATGTGGCGGATTGATTCCGATTCAAAATGATTAATATAATACCAAATTTCGTTGAGATATCTCTAAAACTGAGAGACTAGTTTGCGTTCAAACAGACAGACTCAGCTCATCGCCCTGATGTTGTTGTTGTAGCGATGGGATCGCCCTGTCCAGTCGTCACTTACCGTACCTAGTAGTGCAAACAGCCTCTTTTAATGGAAGTCCTAGCAACCAGGCGGCTTCAAAAGGGGTGGATCAATGTGATATTGGTGTTCGTAGAGTACTCGCAGTTGAGCAGATAAAAAGATGGTTAGTGTCGTGGGGAGACATATCGCATGCCGTGCCTCAGTCTGAATAGGTAAGACTTTAGTCTGTTACTCATCGCCTTCATCATTTCGGTATACTTATTGATGGGTCTATGTTTGACAAAAAAAGCTGATGTGAAGCTCTGACTAACGTGACTAACATGGTTTGCACAATTGGAACATTGCTTGCAAAGGAGCTCACGCTACTATTTCTCAGTGGTCCTTTAGTTAGTTGAGTCGTAGGTTTGTTCTATGCAAGCGAGAGAAGTGTTCTTTTTGGAGGTCAAAGCTTTGCGAGGTCAAAACGTCTCCTACCCTCCTAAATACCACCCTGGCTACTCAAATAACCGTCAGTGTTCCGATAAGTTGTATTTAGCATCCGATACCCAACAAGTTTTCCAAAGAAAGCCGCTCAGTTTCCCTTCTATGTGCTTCATTCATCCGCTGCTAGCTTTTTCCATCTTTCCCTTCCTTAGCTAGCGCATTTCGCTATCGATAGGAATACCTTCTGGGCTTGTAGTTCCCTTGTTTATTCGCAACCAGCGCCCATCGAAAATTTTTCTAAAGCAATCAAGACGTCCTTTGTACAAAACCAACGATTTACCGCCTAAAAACTGAAAGAAGCAAACTTCATAATGTGTAGAAGGTACACAAAATTCCACTCACTTGAAGCCGCAATTGCCATAAGCAGGGTTTTTGTCGTCGTATTAGGGCTGCATACACCTCAATTTGCATAAAAAGTGGTGTGCGTTTGAATGTGCGCCGGTCCTTTGCTTGAGATTCAAAGGTTGCTATCCTGAGGTGCACGACCGCTGTTTCTGTATAAAGTCTTTTAGTTCGTAAAGTTTTCCCGTAACCTGAGATGCTTTTTTTAAGTATATATAATTAAATGCATACATACATATGTACAAGCTTATATTCCTGTGTAATACATAAAAGCTGAGACCATACTGTGGTGGTGGATACCTCGCAACATGGGTTCTCATTATGAATTTTATACGTTTCTCTTTCGTTCCCTTTTCTTTCCGGTTTCAATTTTCTCGTACCATAAACAGTTTAAAGGTATGTACATATGTTTGTATGTATGTATGTTTTGCTTGATGTTACACCCATTTGTTGGCAAACCTTTAGTAGGTACTTATTCGTGGAATATATTCCTGTCGGCATAATTTCGTGCCAAAGTCCTTTTTATCGATTGAATTTCAAGACTGGCGCGCTTGACAAGCTGTGCAAAAGGTCTTTACTTGAACGTATGTCCGTCCTTTTGAAAAAATTAAATGCTGCATAGGGGGTGGAAAGTTGTCATGATGAGTTAGCAAGTTGCTCTATAGGTAGCATGTAGTACATCAAAGGACGAAGGACTCTTCACCCAACACGAGTATATAGCTTCACGTGAATCTTTAAAAATGTTTTGGGTGGTATCTATACTTATACATACTTATGTACCTATTTTATTCAGTTTCAATTCTTCGCTATAATCTCATTAGTTTTACTTGCTTTGATGTTAATGGGAACTAGCAATAATTCATCATGGGCATTTAACATTCGGAACGAACTCCATATTTACCACATTTTGTTGTATGCGTGAGAACATGATTAGCAAATAAATATCACAAGGAAGAGTTTTAAAGCAATTGTAATTCAATGGAGTTTACCAGCCAGGGTTGCATCTATTTTGTATGGGAGTACTTTTAGTTTC
This sequence comes from Sphenella marginata, assembly GCA_951509765.1. Taxonomy (NCBI): domain Eukaryota; kingdom Metazoa; phylum Arthropoda; class Insecta; order Diptera; family Tephritidae; genus Sphenella; species Sphenella marginata. The sequence continues at coordinate 18,002,548 of OX608082.1, forward strand.
CACGAATTGTAGAGACTAGCACGAATCGGAAGGGCGTCCTCTGATTTCATCCGATTTCATTTTTGCAAATTTTTTTTTTAATGGAGGAAACACCAAGACAGCCCAAGTCAATGATGTTGTCTGCCTATCTCGGCTGCCAAAAGCCCTTGGACTCCATGCGTTTTAAATACTAATCAAGTATCTTTCAAGCAAGTGTTAGGCATGCGAAATCCTGTTGGAAAAGTCAAGAATTCTAGAGGTATGCATATACTACGAGCCGATCTATTAGCAATAAAACCTGTATAGTTGGTACAGATAACTGTAAAATCACCAAGCAAACTTTACCGGAGAGTAAGAGAGCATAGGACCAGCTAAAGGAGATACCGAGAAAGGGAATCTTTAGTACGGAACTTTCTGATGATGATAGAGATAGTGATTGTGACAATGATAGTGATAGTGATAGGGATAGTGATAGCAATCGTACTGTAATCGATAACCGAAAGTTAGAAAAATCGAGTACATAGTTCAAAAAATTTTAAGAGACTTATTTACCCTACCTCTTGAGGGAAAAAAAATCTCAGGCTCATCAAATCAAATGCCTGACTTTAGTTAACGATTTGAACTTTCGAAACATTCTCGTGAATAATTCTAAAAATAGACTTTGCTTTTTACCACAAATACGAGCAAAGTCTCACTACTACGCCATTTAATATATATATTCGCTATCTATCTATGTAAAGTTGTGCATCAGAAAAAGAGATCTAGTCAAAAGTTCTACCATACAATTACTTTATAATAAATTATGTGTATACAACAACAACAAGAAAAAAAGAAGAAAATCGACTGTGGGTCGGGCTTGATTCGATGAAGCACATACATTTTCGGAAACCACGTAGAGAACTTTTATGGCAATGCCAATAGCAACAACAACAACGATTCATACCAGATATCCCCACTAAAAGCAATCATAATTATCTCCAACATCATCATCAACAGCAGTCACCGCAGCAGCAACAGCAACAGCTGCTGCACAGCAGCCAAATACAACAAACGATACGACATAACGTGCGACGACCAACCGAACGAGCCACCCGACTGTCAGCCCCACCGTCAATTCTATTCACACAAGTATAGCATGGGTATACATTTGGAGCTCAATACCTTTAACGTCGTCCCCCCATATAAAATAAGCTGACTGCTGCTGATATTTTGGATATCGTGTCACGAGGGGCAAAACTCTTGTTCTGTTTTTTCGTTTATATCGTTAGTTAGTTAGGCAAGCACGATATTGCTTTATTCATACGTTCGCTCGCTAGTTCGTTCGTTCGTTTTACTCATGAGACCATTCACCAGACCATTCAATGTGCACCCAGCTTGTTCGACTTCAGACAACTAGGCGAACAACAAACCAGTATGCCATATCGACAATCCCGCTAGTCAGACAAAATGACTGTCAGTCAAGCGCGTCAAGGCAATTGGTTGGCTTAGTCAATTGTTGGGTCGCTGCTATTCGATCCATTCGACTCGCATTTCTATGTATTCGCTTAAGTTCTCGGTATACATACGAGTACTAATATACGTCCGTTGTGTTGTACGTGCTGGTTGTAAGTTCTTCTATACTTGCCTGGGTTGTTATGCCAGTCTGACTGGGTTCTTCGATGAGTGGTAGGTTGGCCTCAAAAATGGTAATGGCGACGAGCTAAAACTTTTCGATGTCATGACAGTTAAGGCAAAAATAAAACTTGGTTCTATGCCATTTGGATAGCTTTCAAAAAACGACTGGACACGATGCATTGCGATGTGTTGTGAAGATAGGTGTATCTGGTTTGCTGATATAGATAGTAGTATGGCTCGTACAGCTGGTAGGTATTATGTGCTGGTACTGGAGCTGAAGGCTTTCCCATAATGTATTGCATATACATACAAATAAGTATGTATGTATGTGTGTGTTTATATAAGGTCGTGTACATGGTCGTGCAGTTTTAAAGCGATGCTCAAATATATTTACATATATACGCGTGTATATCTGTAGGTATGTATGTCTTTGATTAAATCAGTATGTGTGTGTGTGTGTGTGTGCGTGGATAAAAATATATATTGCTGAATAGGGTCAAAATTAGGTTCGAGTGGTTGGAGTGTGTTGTTAAATATAGCATTGGATGTCCAAAGCTGTGGGTTGATTATATTACTCTTTATGTTGGTTTTATTGTAATAACAGGAGTACTGTACTATGAGGCAACCAAAACGTGGTGGACCAGATGCTATGATTTATTTTATAAATCGATTGAAAAGATAAAAACATCCCATCAAAAGCGAGGGTGATTTTGTTAAAAGTATTGAGCGTGTGGACCATTGTATTCATAGTTTGAATACGTACAATTCAGGTCATTGTCCTGAGAGCTTATGTTTGGAGGAAGAACAAGCATAGCTCTCATTATACTAGGTAAAAAGAAAAGTTCTTGAAAAGTGACGTGTACGCAATTCGGAGGAAATTGGAGTTTCACTTCCTGCTTACTTTTCAGCTTCATTATTTTGTGGTACTTTTAAGCTTTAATTTAGATTATTAGCAAATAATGAGGTTTTCAAAACAATGACTACAAATTTAGTTTGTTTTTGCTATGAGATCGTATAAATGTATTAGACTGGCTCAAAGAAAACATTTTTTATAACATGCCTGATCCTCAAGCCAAATACAGCGCTCTCTTTACTTCGATGCTAGATACAGTTCAAGGCGAAAGCTTAAATTTTATTCGTAACAAAAAAAAAATGTTCGGTCTAATATAAAATTTGTACGGTGTATATCGGGTTCCCTGCTTATCGGGTTTAATATGAAATTCATGATTCAACATGTTTCAAAGAAGAAGTTGTATTGAAAATGAAACACGTGTTAAGGTTTCTGCAAATGACATATGTACTTCTCTGATCTATCTTAAATATGTGATAAAAATGATTGAAAGAAGATAGCAAATTTTTTTATTCGAACTTCATCTCAGTACTCATTACTAGTCGCTTGCCAAATAAATGAAATGAAATATTTATTTAATGGGAATTACCCATCTTTCTTTTCGGCATGCGAGTATTGTTCGTTTTCTTCTCTTTGGTTCTTTGAATATAATTTATCGATTTGTGTTTCCAATTTACACCTTGATTTGCTTACTTGCAGTGGCTTTTTTCTAGTGGCTAGTTTCAGTTTGCATTTCAGTTGTGGTTTCGGTTTTGGCTCGCCTCTTACTCATGGCTCGGTTTTGATTCGGTTTCGATCTTTTTATTTTTCTTTACTTTACTCTCTTTTTCAATCATATTCTTTCCATTTCCTTTCCATTCTTATAATTTCTTATGACATAATGGTAGCACTGTCTGACTCAATGAGCTACTTATTACTTTGGGAATGAATTTACTATGGTATCAATAAGAGCGAGCAGCCTCTCTCTACAAATCGGCGGTATTCGTCTATTTTTTACTGTGAAGCTTTTTCATGGCAGAACAATAGTCGCAAGTTCGCTGACCAGTGCAGAGAGGGGATTGCGTTTTGAACATTTTGATGTTACCTGTCCGAAACCTTTGGCTGGCCCGGCGTTTTTAGGAGAGTGCTAGAAGAACGTCGTGTTAGTTTGCTTAGTCTGAGTCCGACATAAATCAGTCATCTATACAGAAGAAGAATACAAGTTCTTCAACCCGTATAAAAAAAGCTAGTGCATACTTTTTGGTACATCCGAATGTAGCTTTATGAGAAACTCACTTATCTGCTTGGAAGATGAAAAAATCTAAAATTTATCTGCGACGAAAGATCTCCCACGGATGCGCCATACTCGAGAACTCGTCATAACGAACATGAGTAATACAACAACAAAAAAGTTGCAACAACACAGCTCTCGAACACACAAAATTCATGCAAGAATGCTTAGGGCTTCGAGTACAACGTTGGATAGGAAATTCAAGACAGATGCTGCAGGGTAAATGAGGTTATAGGGGATTGGTGTAACAAAAACAAAATGTTGCCGCAAGCGTGACAACAACAAAAGCAACAGCAACAGCAGTACATGGCATGAGAAGATAAAATAGAAAAATGGGTTCGTCATGTAGTAGCTTGCAGAGGACGTCGTACTGAATAAAACCGAAACCCTATGGCAAGTAAATACAAAAGTACAACAACAAAGCTAACACATAAATGTTGTTGTACAACTATATACCAAGTGTAGGTACATACATACACATTTTTACTTATAATAATGAAAACGTATAATTTTGTATAAAATCCCTGAAAAGGTCCGAGAATGCTATACAGGGAAAGCCAGCCATTAATACTCTTTTATCCGACAGCGCTGTCGCACACCTAGCTGCTTACTCGTGTATATACTATGTATGTATGTATGTATGCACTTAAGACAGTATTTTTTTTCGTTATACGAACGTTTGGTAATGGTGTTCCAGTAAAGTCTGCCATCTCTGATGGATATCGCAAAATTAAATGGAAGCAGAAAGGAAAGGACGTACAAAGGGCGTCAGTAGCAGAATGATTGAACGTTTTCATTTCATGTTCAGCGGGGATTGCTTTGCTTCGGTTTAGGGTCGCTTGGACTAATGCTGAAGTTGAACGTGAGTGTTGTTGTTGTTGTTGTTGTTTATGTGTATAGTTCGATGGAAGGAATGATGCTGGTTTATTATCTTCAATATAAGGTCGGTCATTACTCGCACAACAACAATGTAGGTACATATATGTATAGGTATGTTTGTATGTATGTATGAGTAGGTACTTACATTTACATATATATTGCTCAGCATTAATTTGAGTTCAGTTCAATCCTGTTTCTTTAGAAAGCGGTAGGGTAACGAAAGAGGGAAGGGTCGTAATAAATGAAGGAAAGTGGCTTAAGGTACAGTTATATTGTAGATACATATTCTGAGATACGAGTACATTGAATGTAAGGTAGGCGTGCAAAATCGATAGGACTGGAAAATGGTGGTCTGAAATTCCAAGTGTTTCTGGACCGTAGAATCTAAGGAAATGAGTTTCTATAGGAGATATCTATTGTTGTTATAGCCCCAATCCCAAAGATGTTTAAGTATCCGATTGAAGTGGCTACCCAGTCCTTTGTTGGCTATGACTTCAGCCCTTTTCGTCAATTTGTCATACTGAAGATTTAATTTGGCCATGTATAACCTTCTGATAGAGCTTTTAGAATCTAGATTAAGCCATTAACGACAAGCTATATACATTGATATCCCTTGTTCTGTTTTTTTTGTACCCCCTCCCTTTGTACGGCACTTAGGAAAGCCACTAGAATCCCTAGAACTCCTCAGTACGATGCGAGCCAATATTAGAACGTTTACCGATATCCAGAATATAGCATATACTAGGCATGTCAATCCGTCATGTCCTACAATACCGGGATTTTAAAAAGGTTCTAAGGCTGACGACTAGAACAACTCTCACCAATCAACACCAATCAGAAAATCTCCTACTTTACCACCTTTCTCCCATTTATATGTGTTCGTTCATACAGGTTTAAAATATCAACTGAGCTTATCGGAGTGTTTTTACCTTTACTAATCCAATAAAAATAGGAGACAGAGAGGAATCAAGCTCGCACCTAATGAATTATAAATAACCTATGCTTATGGGATTCGCTATAAACTCCAAAAGTTGACGAAACTGAGCTTGCTTTAGTGAGTTCCAGGGTCTAGGTTAAATATAGATTTTCCCAGCTTATTTACTATTAGGGATGTTACTTATTTTGGCTCAATTTGTCTCATCCAAATACTACTTCCAACTCTGAGCGCAATATTTTTAATTGAGTCTCATAGTTATCTGCGCTTCCAAGTGCGAACCCACACTTCAGTACACACAAACATTAAACGACCTCAACCACAAATGCATCTATAAAAAGTTATATCATCCAACTCAGCGACCAACGACCCCTCATCCACTTCGGAGTGTAGCTGCATAGCGTGCGAGCGAGCTAGCTGGCAATTATCCAGATACACAGATAGCTACAGATACAGACAAAAAATATGACTTACCCGAGTAAAATTCCATTTTATGGTTTCAACGTAATAGGAACAGATGAGTCTGCCAGTATTTCAAGTAGTACAAGTTTGGGTTACTTTGTTTTGCTGGTTGGAAATATGTATTGGATATGCTTTTTAATGGCATCTGGGCTGGCAAATTGTGTTGGCTGGTGTTGTTGTCGATGATAATCCCCAGTTGTATGACGGCATGGCACTAGAGGTAATAACAGAGCAGGGAAAAACTATATGCTTGTATTGGATAGAGCGGGAATGTGTCTGTGGGTGTGTGTGTGTGTGTGTCGGATGTACGTATGTATGTATGTAAACCAGCTTGATTGCGCATATGTTTCTATAGATAATCACTTTTATACTTATATAATGCATCTATGTATGTATGTATATAAAGAGTACACGCATACAACTATACATACATACATACAGAGGTGCAGCAGTCGAGTATGGGATCATTTGTGTCAAGAGATAAGGCATACTTCTATCCACCGCTGCTATAAGTCCCCGGAGGGTTGGTTTGATTTTTTTTTTTTTTTTTTGTTCTTTCCCATTTTCAGATATCAACGTAAACACATCTGCTTGGCATTACTGACGACTGTATATGTTGGGTTATACGAGTTGGACACACCCTTCGTTCACTGCACCCTAGTGTTTCGTTATAAAAAATTTTACGGATCGAGCGTGGCATGGAATAATATTACTAAGGAACATATGTATACACACAAACATATTTTTATAGAAAAGAACAGGAAGCCTTACCCATTTGTATATATCTAAGTGTACATACAGTGGTGGGTGTTAAAATGACACCAAATGGCATTATTAACGAAATTGTGATTATTTATAAATGTTTATTAGTTTTTATTTAAAATCGATTTTCACCTTTAAGAGAAACTATAAAAGTCATAGAACTTTAAAACTATTCGTTATTCAAACTTTTTTCATTTCACTAATATTCAATCACCTAAGAATCAAACAGAAAATATGTTTATACAGTGACGTCAAAAATAATAGACCATAGATTATTGTGTAACTTAGATGTACAAACCCCAAAATTGTCCGATAATTTTTAGATCTTTTTGAGTATTTTCTTCCATGCTACGAATGAATGCGCTTAGAAAGCTTACTCAAAAATTAACTAAAAATTCTGCATGAAATGAAAATTATAAAAAATAAATCAGCCTTATTGTAAATTTCATGGGAACAAATCGCCCAAAAAATTTTAATGGGGAAACAAAAACAAAGTGGGAAAATTGTTGGTGTTTCCCATTAAAAATTTTTGGGAGATTTGTTCCCATGAAATTTACAATAAGCCTGAATATATTTTACGAATAAAACCATTTTAAATTTTCGGTCTGTTATTTTTGCCACCACTGTAAAGTTGTCGCATGTATTTTAAAGAGTTTTTATTATATAACAAGACAAATTGTGATTCACTGAGGGCCAATTTGTAAGGGTTAGTTCGGCATCATTGCTGGAACTACTGGGTTTCTCGGTAAGAACATAATTCGGGAAAATCTAGCGATTTTCTACAATAGACAACTCGGACTAGCTCCTTCCCGGTCTATGGTATGGGACAATTTTTGGCATATTCAGCAAGGGACCTGCCTGTTTTGTTCTAATTTGGGAGAGTCTACTTTTCCACGATTATGACATTTACTAATTCAAAATGCCCAATTACTAAAAAAAACATCATAGATTGATTGCTTATAATAGCACAATGAGTAGGTGCTCGGGTTCGATAATGCCTCAGAAGCAATTTAGTATGTATGTGTTCCCATTGAGAACTTTTTGAGGACATGTCAACATTGGCAAAGATCCTCAACTCAGTGTTGCCACCTAATAATATATTTGTTTTACACATCCGTTATTATTAAAGGAAGTTTTTTTTACAGAGCTAAGATATGTCCGACATCTGTAGTAGAATCAAAATGGAAAAGAATCTGAGCATCTTAAACAAGTTTTCCCACCTTCAAAAGGTGAGTATCAAAATGTCTCCCTTTTTATCAGACCTAGCAGTTACAGCATACTATAGTCCTGAGAGAAAACTGTATTGCCTCCATTTCAGAACTTGACTTTTCTTCCATTTCCTTCTCTGTTTGTTTTTCCATATCGATTTTCTCTTATACAATTTCTTTTTTCACCGTTTGTTCTCGCTCTCTAAATATTTAATTTCCTCGCCACGTCGCAGCTGTGTTGAATTGAAAATATATATTGACTACCTATGCTATTTTATCACCCACCACTGTACATATATTATACACCAGATGGATAATTTATACTATGTTGCCAAGTCCACGCCCTTAGCCGGTAACACAGAAATCGATTACTTTTGGTTTCCAACAGCGATAAATAATCTAACGGTAGTTGGATTAAGAAACCTTTTTTGTTAATTGAAAACATGGCACATCTTTTTTTAATTATAAACCTTGTACACATAGAGTGCGACTAGAAAGATTTTTCTTTTAATGATGTTCCAATACTTTGTAATTTCAGAAGGGTTATTGCAGTTATCAGAAACTATCCGTGAGTACTTTTCACTAACGCTTGGAGGACGAAATAAACGATCAGAGCAGAGCAAGTTGATCTTGTCTAGATAGCTTAGACTTACGAGCCCCGCGTGGTCATGATGAGAAGTGATGGTTAGTCTATTCCAACACCTAGCTTGAGGTTGGGCACTAAGGATCAGTCCAGATGCGAGGAGTTTTTAAAGAGAGTTACGCTAAAATGGCAACCCTTTCACGGATAAAACCCGAGTTCTTCGGGTACCCAGAAAAAACCGCTACCTAGTTGCGGTCAGCCACATCTATGGAAATTTGTTTTATCTAGTCGCATTTAAAATCACTACCTAAGTATGCAAATATCGCAGCATACTTCCTCCCCTTGTCAACCCTGAATCATGCAAACTCTCCACGTCCTAAATTACATAAATTTCGCTTTTTTACCGTTGCACAGATCCCTACTTTAAAAAAATATTCAACAATCAAGTAAATTATTTATGATATCATAAAGTCCCCCAAATGAGAAAGAAGAGCACATAATATAATGTATATATACCAGAATATATGCACTTATACATATAAACGCCAAAGAATTATGGGCGTACTTGCCCACACAGCCGCGTACTGTGCGACAGACTGAAAAATGCCTCTCACCATACAACGTGGGCCTTAGTCACAATGCCATTACAATGGCCGCCTGCCAGTTATCGATATAGAGACCCATAACGAATCATATCGAATCGGTCGGAAAATGTGCGGTGTTCGTGAGATACAAATAGCAGAAATGGTGGATGCATAGGGGGTTTGCGTGAACATTCCCCACTTAATTTTTTTTTTTTGTGCCATAACTTTTTCAGAACATTTGTGCGGTCGTAGACATTTGAGGCGCGCATAAAAATAAATAAAATTTGAAAGGTAGGTACTAATATGGCGTATGTGAACTTTTATGGTATGTGGGCCGAGCCCGTTTTTTTTATTTTATGTGCAAAGTTTGAAAAGTAAACTACATAAATTATCCAGATACATACAAACAGTTGCACGCAGTCGAAATGGAACGCGTGATTAGGCAGTGGGAGGTTTTTTGAAGCTGACCTAAGCTGAAAGAACTAGACAGAGTTGGTGAAACTGACTCCAATTGGAAAAACTGCCGCCAATTGGAAACCCCAAAGGAGTTCATGTCATCTTCTACCTGTTTTTTCCAACTAAGTCGCGGTCTCTCCTTCCTCTGTTGCCGATAAGAAAACCTTCTGGGCTGGAACTTCTTGGAGCTCGGGTCCAAGACCGCTCCCTTCGGTATCCAAACGAAAATATTGAACCACCGAATCGATTGTAATTTTCTTTATTTTGCATTCAGCACTTCAAAGCCCCCGATTACTCCAAAGTACAGATCTTGTGTCGAAAACCTCGATAGTCGCATTTCAACTGCGAATAACTGTATGTATATTAATACTCGTACATATTTGAGTACCCTAATCATACGACAAAATTTCCAAAACCCCAAAAACCAAACGAGTCGCTCAAGCCACTTAATCGAAACAAAGGCAAACCAGTTCAAGTATATAAGGCCTTATGCACACATACATATGTATGTATGTATGCAATGGGTATGCTATAATCAGATATGAGTACTATCCATAGATAGAATTTCGAGTCATGGGCGGTTGGAAGTTAAATGCGTACATACATATATACAAACTACATACAGAACTTTTAGAAAACCAACCAAGTTGCCTAGATGATCAAATAACCGACCATCAATCAGGTCGCGTGGGATATGAACGTAGGAAAGCACAAAACTTTTCAGCATGTATCTATCTCTATATAATAGTCATCTAACTGCCTCATGGCCTCAATGCCTTCTATTTACTTTCTACCACGCCAACTATCCAACAACGGTGACGACAGACGATAGCGCGCTGACAACGACTTATAGCTTAGCTTGGCTGCTCGTTACTTTGCTGGATTCACCGACTTATATTTTTCTGCAACAACTTCATCATCATCAACAGCTGCGTCGTCATAGTCGTCGTTATCCACAGCCACTTAACCGTCATACATACCTACTGACTGTTTGGCGTAGTGTCGTTGTTGTTGTAGTTAACCGAACGTCACTGCTCTTGTTGCTGTCGAGTCACGTTATTGTTATTGTTGTTGTAGTTGTAAACGCCTCCATGTTTCTTTCATAGAGGTCGTATAAACATAGGTAGTCTTTCAGTTGGGTTCTGCAGCTGCTTTAAGTCATCGCTTCACAAAACAAAATGCCCAAACGTTGTCGTCGTTTTCGTCTATAACATTCGACGTTGCATTGCATACGAGCACAAGTACTTTGCCTCAACTCAGTTTGGTTCACAAGCTGTCTTTCTACATTTCGGCATACCTAGTCTATCTACCTCTAAGCGTCCCCAGCAACCAAGCACAACACCAACTACGTACAATCGTATAATAAACCAACCAACCAACCAACCATCCCAACCAACCATTGATCCATCCATCTATCCATTCTCTGTTTTGTTGTACCAAGTTTTGTGTGTTGTTAGGTATGTGAGCGCTCATGCACAAGTGTGTGTTAGGGTGTGTGTGTGCGTGCACATTGTATATAGTTGTTGTTGTACATACATACTATATATACACCGACTAACGACTCTAACAACGACCAACGACTCATTTACAGATGCCGGGCCATTGTGCTTGGAGGATTTTCGCCTATATGCGCGGATGGAAAAAACGAGTATTATTTTGGGGCGCACGAGACCTCGACCACCAAGTCAGACGAATGAATGTTTCATTTAGTGCTGAGCAGTCGCGTTGAACGTTTCGTGTTTTTACTCAACGGCAACAACATTGGTTGAACATACCACGGTCGGTGTTTGTTTGTGTGCGAGTATGTGTGTGTACATCTCTCTTTATATCAGGCACATTGCACTAGAAGACTGAAGTAGAATTTATTGTAGTACAACTATTAACAGTGGCATCCTAAGAACATTTATTGCTTTGAAACGAACTCTCGAATTTTATGTTAAACGCTCAGCTTCAGAGTTTGTCGTTTTTGTATGCGTTAAAAATAAATTTGCATAAACATTTTTGAATTTGAAATGTTAAAAGTTTTGTGCGCGCGCTTTACTGGATAAAAGAGAATTTGAAATTTGCATAAACAATAACAATAACAAAACCACATGTGCATAAACTCATTCATACACATCTACATAAATAAATAAATATTTGCCTAGATGCCGTTATAGTAAATATTTGCTATTAATAACAAACGCATCGGCGAAAGTGGTTCTATAAACTGTGTAAAAATATTGCAAAGTAAAATATATACATATATCATCCACAAAGGTCAGAGCACCGTTAGCATTTAGTGTATACAGTCATACATATAAAAATATAATAAAATTATACTGCTTGGGGGTCTATCAACCGGATATAGATTTTCTTCAACCACAAAAAATAAACAAAATCATTATCATATCGTCTAAATTTCTGTTCGTGTGAGAGCGCAGAGAGACATCAGTGAACATCGTTCAACATTCGTTAAGCGCCCAGTTATAAACGAGATTGGCGACGTACTGTGGTGGGGTCTTGAGAATTGTGATTGAGTGTACAAGGTAATTATCATTTACATATATGCGAGTTTTGTGTTGATATCGTATGTATGTATGTATGTACCTATGTAAGTGCAGATGTAAGCATGCATGTTAGTGATAATGAGCGAATAAATACGTAAATATGTACATACTATACTAGGCATGCTACGGTAGTGCGAGCTTATACCGTAATGTGAACAGCTAGCAAACTTCGAACCATGGTAGGAGTACTCTTTTTGTTCAAACTTGAAGCCAATTATGCTCTGTAGCACTGCCAGTGGAGCGAGGGGGGGTGTTTTTTCGAGTCGATACAAACTCATTTAACTGAGGTGCCACTTTGCTCGTGCCAATAAGTAAAACTGAAGACAAAGAAGAACTTAGTGCTTACAAGGTTAAAAACCCTTTTCCTACTTAAAGGCCCATAATCATAGTCGTTGCTTGGCACCCGTTTTAGTTAAAATCTTTACTTAACTTAAAAAGACGTTGAAAATTTTGATCACTCATAATCATATTAAATAAAGATTTTAGCTCAAATGAAAGGTAACAGAGTTCCCTCATGAAAACAAAATTAAGTTGGTTGGTGGTATAAAGAAATTTTTTATGTTTTGCAAAGTTCACCCTGTGTCAGATATTTTATTCACAAACCATAGCATAGCATTGGCCCAAGTTTGAAGCCTAGGCATACGCATCAGTCCCTGACCCCCAGCATCAACTCTTTGCTTTACACTAATAGATGCTACAGTGGTGTACTCAAATTTTTTTTAGTTCTCTCAAATTGGCTTTATCTTAAACTTGTTCCCTTTTATAGGTAGTGTTTTACTCTCACTAATCGTGGTTTTCCTCTACCTCATCCTTTCCGATTTCAACTCCTACAAATTTTAAAAGCTACAGACTTGAGATTTCCGTTTCTTTTTGTCGAGAGTCTAAAGTGTAATTGATCCTCAACAAAACTTCAATTAGAGATTCGAACATTCGATAGCGGAATCGAAGCTTCGTCTTATCACTAATGTATACCATATCACTGTATATTAGGGGCCACCTTTATTCGCCATATCTCAGAATTTCGTTAAAAAAATACCTAGAGTAAGGTTCAAACTCTATCGCAACGTTCTGCAGTTGGTATTTCTTCGTCTTCATTTTGAAACTTTTCGTCAGCAAGACCCAAGACCAACCTTTTGCAACTCTTTCTCTTGCTCTATTCATCGTGATACACCCCAATGTGCATACAAACTTGCATTCGTATCAAACTTTTGAGAGAACAATAACATCCACATATGTACATACCTACTCGTACAGTGGATGGCCAAACCAACATACATACATATGTACATATATTTTTTTGTTTGGCTAAACAGCTGATATTTATTTACTTTCCCGTTGTTTCTCTTTACATTTGTCATAGGTCAATAATGTAAATATTATAGCTCTTATTATTATTATTAGAATTTTTGTCTGTATGCATGTATGTTTGTTCGCGCATCACTAAATAACTAAGCTTTGGATTTGAATGATTTCTACGCCGATATATTGCTGGACTGCAATCATGAAATATACACGTATCATATATTTTTTACCGTTTTTTAGTATTTAGTATAAAATAAAATACAAATTTTGCGCCAGTTGGCAACGAAGACAGATGGCTTTATTTGTGCGGAGATTCAAACAGATCATTACTTTCATGCCATTCAAAATAAAGTGATCAGTAAGTTATGGTACGGATTATATAATAACGTTGAAAATACTCAAGTATAGATGTCCGTAAGCACATAAACCAGCTGCCCTGCAAAACAGACGAGACTCCGTGATTCGATAACTAGGTACAGACCATCATTTCAGAGGGCTGAACCATACAATTCCAATAAGACAACAACATACATTTGTATATGTATTTATATACACATGCATACATACAAAGTTTGTACGAGTAAACGCTAGAATACCCATCATAGCGCATGGAGCCAGTCAAACCGTTCGTACCCACGTCAGCCAACAAATCATGGGAATTAGATGACTTAGAAGTAAAGAAAGATTGTTGTAGATTCAATGTTCAATGTATAATCTTCTTCTCTGTGTATACACATTAATCAGGGGGGTTGTAGAGGCAGGCGTGAAAATAGGGAAAAAGTAAAAAAAAAAATACAACAGACACAGCTTGAGCTAAGTTCGCTCGCAGCTATGGTGGAATAATTACGACCAGGCGGACGTGAATTCGTATATATACGTATATGTATGCATGCAGGTATGTACACTCCTACAATGTATATAAATTCCACAGCCTCGAGCTGTAACTAAACTTTAGAAGAACTCGAAAATGGCGCATCATCTTATAAAGCACGAATAGTAATTTATGAAGAAACCGACGCCATTCGGAAAGTTAGTGTACACACAAACATCGGTATTATATTATATTATATCAAGTTGTAGCTCTGCATGATTCCATTCCCAGAGTGCCCAGCACGCCATGACTATTAACTTATACCTTCATGCATACATACTACTCTATGTACATATATACATACATTAATACAAACAAAGACCTCTGTGTATTTCTACCTACCTAACACCAACCTGGTTTCCATCATTTTAGGTAATCTTCAATGCTACACTTAATCCACAAAACCGAAAGAAAAAAAAAAAGAATAAAAACTGCTTGAATCACCTCGGTCCCAAGCAAGCGTCTGAGTCAACACGAATGCCTTAGGTATGATGAATAGAGCAGTGAGGCAGCAGTGGTAATGATGAAATACACAAAAACTGAAACTGAAACGAGTATCTCTACCTGTGACTGGTTTGAGGCTTCTCAAAATGTCATTTAGAGTTGTCGCTTAAGCACATAAATAAGGGTATAAATCGGGTCAGAGAAACTTCGAGTCATATTATGCATACAGACAAACGAACATCACTACACAAAACCCATTCAAGTCAGTTTTTGCAAATCGATTTTTATGGTGATATGATATTTACGGTTGAAATGCCTACCCGAAAAGGGACTTATTTACCTATGTATGGTCGCTGCAAAAATGTCGTTTTTAGGGTCTTAATGCTTTTGTAGATAGATATTTGTGTGCAGGCATACTTAATTATATGTATGAACAGACGTTTGTAAGAATAAATATGTATTCATGCATTTTATGCGATTGTTCGGGTATCAAATATCTAAAATGTATGATATACCTGGGGTGCTTGGATACCCTCTAGGAATGGCAAACATTATGTTCTCCATACGCTTTGCAAATAGGAAATTTGTTCTTTGGTTGTTTTACATTCTGCTTTTTGCATCTCTATTAACCGCCAATTAGGCTTAACCGGCTTATATGAAACTAGAAAACTCGGCAAACGATGCCATGCCCAAAAATTGACTATCCTGCTTCTGAAAAAATTTACAGTTTCCACCCTCATCTTTTTTACAATTCCACACTCCATCATCCGTCTTGTCCACGCTCCTATTCCTGTCCTTATTCCTACCATGAATACTTCCAGAAATATGCTATTGGAAAAATTCCATTTTTATGGTAGTTACACGCCTGCTTCTCCCTTCCTGCCCTAGTTTCTGCGTTGTTTTCAATATTCTACCAAGTTTGAATGTTCTATAATACGAAAAATCGACTGTAAATGCTACGCCTCTTTCACCTTTCATTTTAGAGTTTCCTACAGGGTGCTCTAGAAATGTGCAAACATATATGTATGTGTATTACTTAGTGCCAGCAGATACTTTGGAAATTTTCCAGAATAAATCGTCCCATGGGCATTTTCGTGGGACTTCTCATATAATATCTACCACTAAAAGCGTCCATATATATGTGCATACAATCCTTATGTATACATATGTACATAATCATTTTATGCACATTTCCCCCTTAGATACTACTTATTTGTTAGGTATAAATGAGGATGCAGAATCGAGATCAGCAAACTGATACAATTTTGTTGGAATATCGAAATATTTTGTGCAAAAGGGTGAAATTTAAAATTGAAAAAAAAGACGAAAAAAAATTATTGCTCAACTGTTAAGGGCTCTATTCGGAAGAATATTTGTTCGCTTTTTAGTAATTCTACTGTCAGAAATTTGGTTTTCCAAAAAATAAAATTGTATTCTAAAAAAATTAAACAATAAAAATTTGCAAGGGCCTAGGTTCGAACCCTCAACCTTACGCGTATTAACCGAAAAAAACTACAAAAACAATGTAAAAGTGTTTACAGTTACCTGACCAGGCTGTTTCAACGAGGGACCGATTATTTTAGAGTATTAAAGAGCTCGGAATCTCGATAGTAGTTCAAAATTCCTCATAATAATTCGATTTAAATAAATTCTTCCAATGCATAGTTCGCATTGTTATTTATACCATTCACTTCAATGATATTTAGATTATCCCAATTCTGAAATAATTATTTTGCAGCAGTATCTACGAAACTTACGTATACATATGTATGTATGTAGGTAGTAAGATTTTATTAGCAAACCCAAATTAAAACAAAAAACTAACCTTGCATTTCCAGAAGAATATTTATAATTTAATTTTTCAGCAAAAACTTGTATCAGACATCTCTTGATATTGGTTATGTCTTAGCTGGTTTGTTTTTACTCAAAATAGTCCCATATAATCTAAGTTGTTGTTGTCTTCTGTGGGCAAAAGATTTGCCATGTTTTTTAAGTTCAGATTTGCCACAGTATAAAATTTTGTTACACGTATGACACTTGGCTAGAAACGGTTTGCCACCCACAGGTGCCAGCCAATCCTTGAAAAAATCATCGTTGAGCCATGCTTTTCTAAACTTCTTCCTGTTTTTCTTGAACTTATCTCCAACACCACTCTCCGAGGAATCGCTTGATGGCTCCGGATTATTTCTGAAAAAAAAATATATATATGTAAACAATTTGGCTATCATTTAGAAATCGATCCAAAGAATTTTGCAATAAAAGTGGTATCAAATGAAAGAGGGACCTCTCCTGATCATAAATATATATGTATATCCTAGGGTGTGCAAATGTATAGTTTTGGAGTTATTTCATGTTAAAGGTTGAAAATTTGCCCAACTTCCACAGCAAATATCACCTTAATTATCGCACTTTTTCTTAAATATGTATACGCGTATGTGTGTATTGGATAAAATACCACCCACATTAATCATTTTTTGCAATATTTTGTGCAAAAACTCACAATTAAATAAATTAACACTCGCGCTTCCATTTTTTATTACTGTAGTTATATATGTATGTGATGTACATGTTTTGTTTGGCATTACACACTTGTGCTGCCACATCTACAAAAAAAAAAGGTGCCTTATTACATATCGACAGCCACACTGCAAAACCCTGTATGTTCAAAACCAAAAAGTTTTCAGGAGAGGGAAAAAACTGTAATAATTATAACGTATGTATATGAGCTACGGTTATTTCATTTCACCACTGGAAAGAAACGGGAAGTTGTAACCTGATTTTGACTGAATTTTAATGTGCGAAATATCACGATCTATGGGAAAGGCTCAGAACCTTATTTTTGGAAAAATAGTGACTTACGGGGTTTTGCAGTGTGGCTGTCGATATATTGACCCCATTCATTTACATATGCATAGAATAGTAATAGGAAATTAAAAACTACGCGGAAGGACATCACTGTGAGATTTTGCACAAAATTATTGCTAAAAATGATTAATGTGGGTGGTATTTTATCTAATACACACATACGCGTATACATATTTAAGAAAAAGTGCGAAAATTAAGGTGATATTTGCTGTGGAAGTTGGGAAAATTTTCAACCTTTAACATGAAATAACTCCAAAACTATACATTTGCGCACCCTAGGATATATATATTTGTGATCAGGAGAGGTCCCTCTACCATCCTGAAAAAACCGTTTTTTCCTATCAATTGGATCCCTCTCTAAAAGTTTGCCAACAATTTTGTTAAAATTCTAGGTTATGCTCGTTTAAAACCTAATACTAATAAGTTAAGCATTTTGAACATATTAACCCGGTTAATCATATCACTAATAATTTTTGTGTTTTTTAAGTCACCCTATTAACTATTTCTGTTTCTTTGGTTTCTTTTTAGATCAGCTGCTAATAACGGAATTTTGAAGTCGTTGAAAAAGTTGCAGAAAATTACTTCAATATTTAAGCGAATACACATTACAAAAAAAAATGCCAACTATAAGACGTTGCTGCATCGTGGGATGTTTATCCAACTCCAGACAGAGTCCACAATTACAATTCTTCCAATTTCCAAGACCAGAAAATCCATTCTTCAATCTCTGGAAGCAAGCATGTCACGCTTCGCTCAGCCGTATTCTACCCTTCAAGAAGCCTGTTGTATGTGCACTACATTTTCACCCAAATCTCATAGGAGGTAGACGTCTAACAAACTCTGCTGTTCCCTCCCTACGTTTAGAAGTGCCAAACGATCTTAAAGCAGTCGAACAGCAAGCAATGGTGGAAGAGATTGAACGTAGTCGTAAATGTGCATATATTAATGCTGTCGTCTATGAATGGTTGGTGCGAGCGAATTTGAATCCACAGCTACGCGGATCGATCACGCACGGCATGATTAAAGAGAAGGCTGCATCTGCAGGACAACTCATTGGTTCGACTTCCTTTCTCGCTGATAATCGTTGGCTCAATAGATTTCGTGAAACACACTTAACCGGTTTCGCACAAAAATTGGCCAGTAATCAATTGAAACCGTTGGGTATATCATTATGGATACCTGATATAGTACAAGATTTGCAACATCTCTTTCCGCCTACAAGTGCTGAGCGTATTGCAAAATTAGAAAGTTTACCGGAACAATATATGGATTATATGCAACAGTATGGTGAATATGAGGAAGATGATGATTCTTCACAAGGTCCATCATCATTGAAAGATCAACCCCAGCACCAACAGCAAAGTCATATGGGTTATGATGCTTATGGACAACCAGAACAACCGAATTATAATAATGGCGGCGGCGGCGTCAGTGTTGGTATGGGTGTCACCGGTTATGAAGGATATGGTGGCTACTATGATCCCCGTCATGCACAACAGCATAGCGCCTATAATCCATCCCAACCACACAGACCTAGTTCACATTCACCGCCTCAGCAACAGCTGCAACCTCTACAACAATTGCAAAAATTAGCATCACCATCCCATCGCAGTAGTCCAATACAATTTCCACCTGCCAAACGACCTTGCTCAAGGAATGATGATGATGTCACCGAGGTGACCAATGGTCATACAAATAATGTCACAGATTTAACAAGTGATGGCGAAGTAAACGATAACGAATTTAAACCCATCAAATTAAATGGTAGAACACGAACCCCGACTCCAAATGGACTTGCTGCACAAAATGGTCACACTACGCCTGCATCAACACCAGTACCTTCACCAAAACCTACAACAAACGGCAATATAACATCAATAACAGCAGCAACACCAACAACAAATGGTATAAGTAAGACTACGGTAGTAGAAACAGAGCTAACATCCTATACACAAGCTCTAGAATATCTAAAACCTTTGGAGGAATTTGCCCTCACAGCAGAGAATTTCCGTGCTATAGGATTGCTATCACAATTGGAAGTTGTTTTGCGAAAGGGAGAGAACAAACGGTCAGCTTTAAAATCTCATGATTAGATGATTGGGATGAGCTGGAAAAGGGACTAGTTTCTGGCACAACAAATGAAGTGATTTAGTTTGTGTAAATAAGTTTAGAAAACGCCAAGTATTATTAAGCTCTATATGATGCTTATACTTAGATATAAACCTTACTTGTACTTAAATTAGTTAACTTTAAATGTATGAATGTAACATATAACCACGAACTTAGATTTGAAGACATTACTTGAAGTATTTATTTTAGTTTAAAATTTTGAATTATTTTATTTTTAACATTACAGAATAAAGCATGCTGACATGGCTAAAAAATAGCGTAGAGGATGTGGTTTTTTTTTTATAATTAGAAAAATACTAGCCGAAGCCTTGGCGAGAACCCTGTCCCGCGAACTTAATTCGGGGAATCCCTGGTAGGACTGTTATTTCGACAACACTCCCCAAAACCTTAGGTGAGTGATTTTGTTGTTAAAACAACAACAACAACAATCCCTGGTAGGGGCCGATATATCTATATCCCAAAAAAATGAAGGTCAATTACCTGAGCGGTCGAAAAGCGCCTGTGGAGCCCTGTCGAATTTAAAAAAAGGTGCCCACTACATTTCGAAGCTTTTTGGTACCAGCCTTGTGAGGGACTTGTTTGACTTGATCCCAACGAATCTTCGGATAGTGGGGCTTGGTTCTTGTTGTCGCTAAAACAACGAAAGATTTTGGGGGTTGTTTTCGAAGGCGACAGGCCTTGCCGGCTATGAACTAGGTCCCCTTTTGCGACTTTCTGCAACTTTTAGGTCGTCGTTTGGGATTGAGAGGTGAGAGGCATCATAACCATCCGTCAAAGGAATGTCACTTTCGACAACACTCCCAAAGCCTTCCGGAAGTATTCTTGTCGATATAAACAACAGCAACAGAACGGTAGCAATAATAACAATAATAATAGTGAGGTAGTGGAACGATAGCAATACTCGGTAAGGAATGTGCCGACCGAGCAGGACAGCAGCAAGTTCTAACAAAACATCAATACACTAAAAGTCAAATTTCAACTGCATGACATCATCTGAGTTCTATGGATTATCCTGGTCTGATATACTGAAATACAGTTTCTGAAGCAAGTTTTTGAAATGCCCTTGATTATTCTAAAATATATTTTACACTCCTTAAGAACATTGTTTTACCTTTTGAAGTTTACAATTTAAAAATGTGTAAAAAAATTGGGCATTCTCTTCACCTACTCGACCTAAAGGAATATTCTGTGAATGTGCAGACGGAGTATTATGCAGCACCTCCGCTTTTTTTATAATGGATGAGCTGAAATACCACTTTTGGGATAGGAGACGATTTAGAGATATGACGGCTTTAGAAAATATACTGGCATAGGAGGTACTTTTCCGTTGATATGCAAAATACTTAAAATAAATTAATAATAAATTAAACACTTATGCCATACCTTTCTATTGGTTCTAATGGCGTGGGTGCCAAATTAGCGGTGTAACAGTTCTCACAAAGCATACCAGCCTCAACGTCTTCTTCTGCCTTACAAACAGAATTCAATAATTCAGTCTTTACAATTTTCCTCTCATTGGGAGATAATTTGCGAGTCTCTTCAAACATATTTTCGAAGAAGTCCTTCAATTCCAAGTTGGCGTATGAGTCTAAAGTCTTATTCTTCGATTTACGATAGCATGCACATTTTGATTTGTTCTTTTCTGGAAGTGGAGGCACGTCTAATTTGGAAGGTGATACACATTTTTTATGTAAAAGAGCTGGCTGGCGTTGCTGTGGCGTTACGCTTGCAGTTATAGTAGTGTCAGTCCGAAGTGTTTTTGATTCATAAACCTTATGTTGAACAGGAGCGACATTCTGTTTCAATGGCAGAGTTTTTGATGTAGTACTTTTATTTACGATAGCATTACCGAGTTTTACATTTGAACTAGATGTCGTTGAAGATGAGGTTGTTGTTGTTGTTGTTGATGATGTTGTTGTCGTTGAAGATGAGGTTGCTGTTGTTGTTGTTGATGATGTTGTTGCTGATGATGATGTTGTAACTGATGATGATGTTGTAGCTGATGATGATGTTGTTGATGCCAATGTCTGGGAAGCAATAGCATTTATAGTTGGTTTGTGAGAAGCATCACACGTTCCTGCAGCTATTCTTGTTATTGAAATCCCACTTGGCAATTTATGTGCTTCTTCTGGTTTTGTATTTGCTTTTGGCTTATTGTAGACTTTTGGTAAATGATATGCTTCTGCAGCTATTTCATTTATCTTTGATTTGTTATCGCATGTTTCTATAACTTGTAATGAACTTTTAGATATAACATCGGGATTAGTTGGTTGAACCTTTTTTTGCATTGGTTGTAATTTTTTCTTCAATATAATTTCGATATTTTGCCGAAATCTTCGCTGGGCTACATGCGAATTTAACAAAGTATGTGATTCCTTTCGAATGTCTTTAGTTGTTGTGGATAATAGTCTTTTAGACGTTTTTTTTTTAATTGGTACTCGTTTTCTTGCTATTTGTTCGGCAGAAATTTTTGAACGTTTTTTAGTTTCATTTATTAATACTTGATTTTCAGACGGTTGTTGGACAGAAGTTTGAATTTCTGCATTTGATACATTTGTAGTATTATTCAGTTCATCTATTTCGTATATTATAAAGTCATCAACTAAATGACACTTAACTGGTTTTGTGATATCCTCATTTTGATTCGATGACTCTACAGTTTTTATAGGATGATGCTGTTGTAAGGGCGTACTCGTTTTAACCAAATTCTGTGTACTTCTGTCTGATTGACAGTCCTGGGGAGGATTTGAAATCGAGTTAATCATTTCTGCAACCTCTTCTTTTTTTCTCTTGTGTTTACTATTTTCCAACTCAATTTTCAGCTGGGCAAGTGCTATTTCATCCTCTTCCGTATCGGAATTCTCCCTTTTTATTGTTACTATGGTAAAATCGTAGTCATTATCCATTGTAATTAAAAGTATATTTACTGAAAAAGAAGAAAATTTCACAGGTTAATAACTTTTTATTTAGAAGATAAGTAATTTGGAGAACTGCCAGTGGAGACTAGTACTATTGTTATTGTGGCAGTATACTTTGCACAAAGCCAAGGCGTGCAACGTGATGGTTGATGGATGTGATGTTGTTGTTGTTTTTACAACTAAAACACTCCCCGAAGGTTTTGGGGGGTGGAGTAGAATTGAGTCCTTGGCCGAATATTAATCCGGTACGCTCCGGTGCTCCCTTGCGGTACTGCCCGACTGTCGTGGTAGCGATTTTGCATGACCAGTGGAACCTTCTAGGTCATGTCATCCCTTCTTCCGTAAAAAAGGAGTTGTGATCTACAATTGGTATTGTGAGTTTGGGTATTTGTTTCCTTTGGCACTCAACTACTAATAAATTAGCTAAAAATATGATAGGGGTATCAAAAGACGCGTTTTGACCTCAGGATCAATGATCCGAAGTCGAAATTCAATTTTTTTGTTCCAGTGAAAAGTTATTAGTGAAAAACCGAAAATTGACCCGGGTCAGATCCCCAATTCGGGGCCCGATCCATGTTTTTTATGTGCAGAACACCTTTCCGAGTAGGCGGCCTTCGGCCGCGCTTCAAAAAATAACCCTGGGCTACGCCATTCCAACTCCGGGTGTGTGCCATAGCCGTGGCTACCGCCACGGTGATGTCCTCTTTTTTCACAGTGTAATTTGTGATTACAACAACCACATGAAAATGACAGAAAATTCTGAACTTTGATTGCAAATTTTATTTATTATTAAAAGGCATTAAGTATAATACAGCAGTTTAATATTTACATTAGTTCAACCCGAAGGTCTTTTGAACTTATATATCTCTTCACTGGAACAAAAAAATGAAATTTCGACTTCGGATCATTGATACTGAGGTCAAAACGCGTCTTTTGACACCCCTATCATATTTTTAGCTAATTTATTAGTAGTTGAGTGCCAAAGGAAACAAATACCTGAGTTTGAGTCTGGGTAGTTAAGAGATTAGAGGCATATACCGTTTGTCCTAAAGTTAATCTTGCGCTTAGTATTACAATCTTGGGTAATTCTTTACGATTGTACGTAACTGCTACTACACATCCAAAAGTATCGCGAGAGGTATCAAAAGACGCGTTTTGACCTCTGTAACCAGAATCCGAAATCGGAAAACAAATATTTTATTTCAGTGAAAAGTTATTGCCAAAAAACCGAAAAAAGACACAGGGCAGTCCCAATTATTGCACAGCAAAATACACAGTTATAAATCTCATAGAACGCAAGCGTGTGATTAATATTCTTACTTCACTTGACTTTTTGAATTGGTGAGCACTATTTTCCGGTTCTACTATCACCTAAAATGCGATTATTTATTCCCCAAGAATTTGTGCACAAAATGTAAAATTAATTTTGACTTTCTGACAATCTGTTTGACGTTTGACGTTTGGGCGTGCAATAATCGATTGTTATTGGAGCTGCCATCTGCCATTTCATAAAGTTGCCAGCGTTGAAGTTTTCGAAAAGGAATCCGGTTTTATAACCCGGTAGGTCGCATGTACGTCATATCAAAATCGGATATCTAAAAACAAAAAAAAAAATGTTACCATGTTTGAATGGCGTTATTGCGTTTTGGGTTTTGGTAGACATTAGCTTTGTTCGCGTACAAAACTTACAAAATTGTAAGTAAAGAGAGAATGAAGTAAAACTCTCGCGAAACGCAGAAAGGAAAAGTTTCAACCGAACAAGAGTCAGTAACCATTTGCAGAAAAAACATCTGTTGCCATTTTGATTGGTTAATAGTTCAAATTTTTAATTTTTGTTGTTGCTCTTCCTTGTCACATTTTAAACTGTATCACAATCAGAATTTGTTAGCAAAATAATTTATCACAAAAACCAATTTTTACTTTCAGCTGTCACTTTTTCTTTTGACATGCACTTAATCAGAGGTTCATTCTTTGATAACTTTTATCAGAAGCTAATCAACGCAACATCGATAATCATACATTGAGTCCACGGGTTTTTGGGTTTTGTTTAAAAAGTTAATCAGATATTGAGTAAACGGCCCTAAGGCTAATACCACACTACAGCAACAACATATCTACATACTAGGGATGTACATTTTTTCGGGATTTCGGTTTTCGGTTAGGGTCTACCACATTATCCCCAAAATCAAAATCCACAAATCAGGTTACAAAAAATGTATATCATATTGTTTGAAAAACTGTATGGTAGCTACATTCAATACCCAAATTTTTTGACTTTTCAAATCCGATTTTCCAATTTTTAAGGGATGTTTTGTGCAATGTTTAAAATGGTTCGTTTTTTTTTCACGAAAATGGTGTTTATCTTTTTGTAAAAAATGTCTCTATTATTTTTATAGAAAAAAAGAAGTGGAACATTAGAAATGAAAAAATTTATTCAAAAAAGAGCTATAATCAAAAAATACCCGTTAACTCAAAATGGAACAATGGTTCTGACAAGAGGATGGCGATAAGTGTTTTCTTTCTGAATCGCTTGCAGTGCATACATACAGACATAAAACTATGCAAACGAAACGTTTCTTAGCGATAAGAATTGCTTGACATGCGCAGTGATTAATTTATGGAATTTATTTAGTACGCAACTACATATGTATGTATGTACGTCACTGAGCTACGTCGCACAATGTGGTATTTTGAAGAAACTTTGTCTCAAAATTAGAGATGTATGGGCAGTAATCAAAAACAATTTTAAAGCTCAAAGAACGCTTGACAAATTTCAAAAGCCAATTTTGCAACAAACAATTTTTCCTAATTATAATTCTTCAGTGTAAAAAAAAAATTTATTTACATTTTGTTGTGGCGTTTGTGTGGTTGGCGTACTACACCGAAGGTACAAGGCTTTAGTATCGGGAAAAGTAACATCAAAAAGGGGTTGAAAAAGTTTCTTCAAAACAGGGTCGCCCATTGGCAGTGGTTTTGAAAACTCTCATGTATTTTTGCCATGGAAGGCGACAAAAACTGCCAATCCCGCCAATTTGTACGAAACGAATTTTTCACAACACAGCTTTTTAAGAAATATTCATCTATTATTTCGGAGATTTTTTATTTTTTTCTACGCTTATATTATTTTTGGAGTATTTTTTCAAAGGAGTGACCCATACTCTTATACATTCCTTACTTGTGGAGAAACAATGCATATTTCATTGATGGTTTCTCCAAACTCTTCTGGAAGGTTCAGGTATCTTTTCTTTATTCTAGTGTTCCAATTTCAATGCTAAAAATGCGTAACTTAAGAGCCCAAATTTATGAGTTTTGTAATATGTACATATTTAGTCATAACTGACTCTTCAACTGAAAGTACTTTATAAATGAGTCCTTTTTGAGTGCAATAAGGACCGATTTTGAGAACAAAAGTTGTAATATATGACTCTTATTGAAGCTTATATGGTATGCATATAAAATTAAGCTCTTATTGGACCACCATCGCACTATGGGAAATACCCTCATTTTGGACTAACAAATGAGCTCAAAAAGACCGCAAACGCTGCCATTTCGGACTGCTTTTTGACTCATTTATGGCTCCGTTGGTTTTCTTCGGTTACTTTCATACAACATAAACATTAGAAATTTTCGACAAAAAAGGAAAATTTGTATATTTCAATACTGTTTTCCAATGTGTAATCCTCTTCAATCTAATCCAGTCCTAACCTTTGCCAAGAGATTTTTTGAAAACACTTTCTTCAAAATAGCCCATAGTGCACCGCTTTGCAAGGTGTGAACAAATTCAATATTAACAATTTCATACAAATATGCTTTGCACCTACATACATACATACATGCATACATACATAAATATGTATATTCATATTACCTATAGAGCCAGCTCCTTTTTGTGCTGTCGAATGATGAAATCGAAAATGTGGTACGCGTCAATAACCTATTATTCGGTGTTCTCCAAAATTCGGTGTATCTTCGAAATCTGGCCTATAACAGACTTTTCAGGCATGGATTCAACCTGTTCCATTTACAGAAGTGCCGTCTTTGTAGTCATTATCTTACCGAAACTAACACATCCAGCTACTATTCCATTTTAATTTATTCTATGACCCCCATGAGCAAAGACTTTGGGATGGGCACATTAAGTGATCACCAAACTGAATGAAGATGCTGCAAAACCACGTAACACGCCTTTGTCGATTATCGATTCGTGTTCATAACCTTCGCTGTGTATTTTCTTATATTCTCCGATCAATATAACAATGGAGTGTTGGTCCATCATTGTCGGATTCTTGTTCTCGTATTCGAGCCTTTTCTCTCTGCAACTTACTATGTATGTAAGTAGAGACTTTTTCGAGACGCTCGATCTCAATATGGACCTACTGAGGTCGTTCCAATCCAATTACTTCCTCAGCGGCAGAACGAAGTTTCCCAGCTACGGATATATGTAGTATAGTTTTGGTACTATTAATAAAGTTAAATACAGGTACCAACTCAAAGAGAAAAGCCAAATAGCATGTGTTAAATTAGTATAAGACAAACGTTGACGTAAATTCACAATTTGTATAAGAAAATATGTAAGTAAATGAACAAAAAAAAAAATTCTACCTACTAAATTTCATAATAACAAAGACCATCGCCACACAGCTGTGCTCTTGTGGTACTGTGGTTGGTGGGCAAACGGAGGAGCACGCCAGACGCTGGAAAAATGTATGGTAGAGAGTGCGACGGTGAGAAATGTGCTGCATATGCGCACGAAAGCGAAATTTCCAAAACTCAAATGAAAACGAAATTAAATTAATATATGAACAAGGTAAGTAATAACAACAACAACAACATACCATACCCAACTATAGAGACCACCTTAAATATGTATGTAGTATGTACGTATAAATGCCAAGCACGCCAAAACAAGCGATAATTCTATGGTGATATGCAAAGAGCAAGCGCAAAGAGACGACCAACGCGGTTATTGAGTTCGAGTAGTAAATGCTCTCGGGCTCTCCGTATTGCTTGGCGGCACACAATTCTAGAACAGAACTAGGGTGGTGGTGGTGGTGGTGGAGGTGGTTGGTGGCGACGACAATACTTAAAGCAACTAAACAGCGACAGCTGACGAGGCAATGTTGATGAGTATTTGAGCGTAGATAATGACGACGGCACAGCGGCGGCGCTGACTTGCTGGCTGGCTGTTTGGTTGTTTCAGCTTCTAGACAAACGCAACGTTCTAGTTGGGACGAGCCGCTCTGGCAATCTGGTTGAAAAGTTCTTTATAGTACGTGTAAACAAACGATTTTGTGCGTTGTGAAGAGTAGCAATCGCAACAAACGCCCGTTCCACCCCATTATCACCCGGCTACAGTGCGCTGTTTAGCTGTGACTTATTGGAAAAAGCAAATGCTACATTACGTTTTGGAAATGCGGTGAGAAGGATAGAAAAGCAACAACAACAATAACCTTATATTGTTTAAACTAAACAATTTGTGGGCATTAAAAGTGTTGCTTTATTTCTAATTGGAATATTATTGTTGTAACGTGACGATGTGGTGTATGAATTAACTAGCTGCTCAATACTAAAAGTGCATTGTGCGTGACTATGTAAGTATGTGTGTGTGTCTAGTTATACTCAGCTGTTCTGTAGAAATAGACGTTTGTATATCAGACAGAAATAATGTAAGAGATATCTACCTAATTATGTCCATCCGTATATACTCCTTCCGGCCGACTATTCATAAATTTGTTCGTGCAAATTATAATTTATTTCGCTAAAATTTAGTAGAAATTCTAATTCTAATTCTGATAACACTTACAGCTGAGTATATAATGTTCGGTTTCACACGAACTTAGTCTAGTAATACGTTAATCGGTATGTATGTATGTATGTATGTAAAAATGTTGGTACTAAACTTCTAAATTTTGTACATTTTAGTGCAAGCCAATTGTGAATGCAATTATATGACGAAGAAGACGACTGCGACTACAACAAAGCGACACACAACTACCAACAACAATAGCAAAGCATATAGCCCTAGCAAAAGAGCGATAGTGATTTGAAAAATTCAACAACAAAAATATTTAAAAAAAAAAATCAGCCAAAACGACGTCTACAACAGTGACAACTACGGCGTTCACATCGGATACGCCGTCACACCAACAACACCAAAATCCACGTCGACGCCGTCGAACAGGCGACATAACACCAACAACGCCCCTTCCATTGCATCACACCAAAATCGACAATAACACGAGCACCATTACGACTACTACAACGACGAGTCGTGTCGGTCGACGCGTGCGCCTGCCCGTCCATCTAGCACAAGCATTGGTGACCAATGCTAATATAAGAACGATGGGTAAGACGCCTTCCACAACTACGTTGGGTCCGAAAAAATTGCGAAGTTTGCGAAACATATTGTCGCGCGGCAAACGAAAACACCTCAAAGTGCGCAGTGCCAGTATCAATGGTCATAGGCACAAAAATCATCATAATAATCAGAGTGATATCATTATTAACGAACACAACAACAACAACAACACCAATGCAATAACACAATGTGTAGATGCAATGAAGTTGGAAGAACATGAAAAGTTGAAAGATAATCAAAATGCAAACAAAGTTAAGGAAGTGCATGCGAAAGGTGTTGAGGTTAACGGTTTTAACGGTGAATCAAAAGCAGAAACAGCTGAAGCGCATAAGTCTGAAAATGTGAGTAAAAATATGTACATATGTATGTACAATTGATGCTTTTATTTATGTATTTTATATACATACCTAAGCTGACAACCAAAAATGGGGTTGTAACGGCCCAGAGGACTGTATGGTTTTGTCTGACCTCAGATGCTTCTGCGCGCCATTACTTGTGATCTTTGAAATTTCAAAGTGTGTCCGATATTTTGGGTTCTTACTTCACCTTTCAAAGTTTATAGACGAGTCTTCCAAGATGCTATGATTCTAGGAAGCTCTTACTTCACTCGCAGAGTTTTTGAAATCTTTTCCAGGTCCAAGATTCGAGTCCTGGAACTGGTACTTTCAACCGTCGTTGTCTACTTACTTCAAGAAATGCCATATCTGAGTTTCGAAACCGCCTCTCTTTTATCCATATTTCTCAATCTATTCATATCTAACCTTACTTTTTTTTTACAGAAAATCTCACTTGCTGCACCGATGCTTCCAATACGTGAAAAAATTCTTTACGATAATCGCATCCGACGTAAGAATGTATTAGCACTCAACGAGAAAGTAGCGGCAATACGTGAATATGAGAAATCGCCAGTCTATAAACGGGTCGGACGTATCTTTCACTGTAGTCCCGATCAAATAAAGCGCATAGTCCAACAGAAGGATAGTATACTTGAAGCTTGGGAACAGCGGACACGTCGATGCCAAGATGCGAAGACACTCGAAATGAAGGTGGTGCGTGTCTCTATGCTGGGCAAAGCTGTGTATGATTGGTTGCGACGCATGATCTACTATCAGGATATACAAATAACTGATGGACTCATACAAAAAACTGCATTGCAATTCAAAAGTGCTATGGGCTTGCAAAATTTTTTTCCACATCAAGATTGGTGTGATAAATTTCGATTTACCTACAAAATACATACAGCGGATAGTAAGATGTTAAAGATTGGTTATACGCAAGGTTATTCGGTGCAAATCAAAGATGTTATGAAGGATGTGCTCAACGAATGTACGCCAGATGGAACGGATGGCAGACAAATGTCCGATAATGAAGACGATGAGGATGTGGATGGAGACGTAGATGATGGGGATGTGGGTGACAACATTGATGACGATGACGATGACTACGATGTGCAAGAGATTGAGGAAGATGAGACGGATGATGAAAAATCAAACAAACACGATGTGATTAGTTTGAAGGAAACGGACACAAACACAAAGTTGACTAAGCAAACGCAACTAAAATGCAGCACTTTCGGTACCAACAGGAGAAGCTATGCATCCGTAAGTACAGTTGTAAATCGTACAACTGCTAAAAGTACTAGCGTTAGCGCGAGTACTTCCAATGCCGTTCGGGCTTCCAATAATGTAAACAAATCTGTTACACCTCAAACGCCACCACTTCCACCTCTGCGTCAACTAGTCGCGCTCCCATTGCAAGGTAATGTAGCAGGTATGCCACAGAAGGTATTAGTTGCCACGCCCATTACACCTGCCGGTCAGGGTCAAGGCGCAAAACCAATGACAATGACAATAATACCTCTGGCAACGATAGCGCAATCGCAGAGTATTCAACAAGCCGCCACGGTAGCTGCATCAGCTAGTGTAGCCACGGCCAATGCGCAAACTGCAGCACTAGCAACAACTACTGCAACGGCGGCTACACCCATCACCGATGCCGAAAAGTCAGCGGTGCCAATACCAATGCTAGAAATTAAAAAAGAAATCAAACAAGAACCCGTTGAAGTCAAGCAAGAATGTATCTCGGATGATGAGAATGCAGAGTTAACGACTGCCCAACCACATGAAAAAGGAAGTTCTGCACAACCAAAATGTAATAAAAATAGCAGCCCCCTAAGTACATCGTCGTCTTTCAGTGCCACTGACAAAGACGGCCGTAGTGCATCGGAATCTACAGATGACGAAAATATAGCTTTAGCCAATTTGCGACGAATTATACAAACTCAAGGTAAAATTGTTTCAACCGCCAGCTCATCGGCTGCAAGATCAACGCATACATCTACAGTGCCGCCATTGGCTCCGAGACCCAATTTAACACACGCCACATTAGTACCGTTCTCAAGTAGTGATCGCCAAAGTTTGCCAACTTCAACGACAGCAATTACTTGTATACCTGCCGCCAATCTATCTGCCATGAACACAAAATCATTGAGTTTCACACCACCTTTGCCGCCGTTGACAAAAGCTCCTGATGCTGTTATAAATCGTTTGGCCAATAAGCGAAAGCATCCGGGTAGTAATACGCCAATAATGCCTGCAATCAAAACATGTACCGAGGCACGGAAATATCTCAAATTATTGGAAGATTTTGCTTTGGTCAAAGAAAACTTTAGATTAATAGGTTTGATAACACGCGCCGATGAAGTGTTGCGCGAGCTGGATGGTGACGATGATGTGGATATAGATTAAGGTTATAGTGAAGAGGCTGGGGTTTATTTTTATTTCATTTTTTTTTTTTTTTGTATACTGAAATGTTAACAAATATGTTTATGCAGTTATATAAATACTTTGGAAATGTAAATCCGTGTGTGTATGGATATATAAATGTACATACATTAGGGTGTGACATTTTAAAGAGGCGTTTTCTTCAAATTTAGTGCTGTTTTAAAATCAAAATGATACATTCTTTTTTGCAATTGTCATAGAAAAATTTATTTTGCACAAGAATGACACACCCTAATGATTATATAAAATACATTCTTTATAAGCAAATACCAAAGCTGGTTATTGTTGCCATAGTTTGTAAATTTAATATGATTAATGAATTGCATTTGTGCATATTAGAGCGTATAGAAATAAATATAAAAGATCGCTGTACACCCCCTAATATGAAGTACGC
The DNA here is from genome assembly GCA_951509765.1 of Sphenella marginata. Classification (NCBI taxonomy): domain Eukaryota; kingdom Metazoa; phylum Arthropoda; class Insecta; order Diptera; family Tephritidae; genus Sphenella; species Sphenella marginata. The sequence continues at coordinate 18,034,743 of OX608082.1, forward strand.
AAGGCAGTTTAAAAAAACCGTATCCTGGCAGGTGTGATTAGTAACGAAGCACCTCAAAGAAGATTTTTCATTTTGAAACTGTTTTACAAAAAAAAATCCATATTGGTGAAAGTACAGTGATTATACGATACGTTCTAGTGCACATCTAAGTGAATAATTTGTTTGTAATAATACAAAATATATGTATGTATATTTAGGTACATAGTGCATATATGAAATAGTAGATTATTAAATTTATTTTTTATTTTTATGAAATTTTTTGCCCTGAAACTAAATATTTTTATTTTTACATACATACATATGTATGTATGTATGTATGTATGTAATACACGAAATGAAATATACAAAATGTCCTGACTTATATGCAATATATATGTGTATGTATATAAGACAATAATAAACTTTTATTCACTAATGAGTACTGAATAAAATACGCAAAGAGAAAACTTAAAATTGTTTAAACTTTTTAACATTTTATATGTATGTACGTACATAGCCATAACCATAACCGCATTGTTATTGATTTGTGTGGTGCGTTATAGCCTAAAATTTGTAATTTCATGTGGTGCCGGAACTCCCAAAGGTATGGGTCATAGCCAGGGTTCGATTACTGCCTTCCGTTAGGTTGGTTAGTCGTACCTCCTCTCTCAGCAATAAAATTGTTTTAAAGATTGATTTCAGGAGTTTATTCGAGAAGCAATAAATGGATTTACGAGTACATAATTTATTTTCTGGTTGTTGTACTAAATACGTTATCAAAACCATATGCCCATATAGTACATTTTACATTAGGCCAAACATATTTACATAGATATAGTTTCGCTTAAGAATTCATGGGGCTTTTTAGAGCTATAGCCCCAGAATTGTGCCCCAACTATGCATTAGTATGTACGTACATATGTATGAGAGTATCAGAAAAAATCTCCCTTGCATGGTCGACATCGTCAATGCGCATGTCCGCACACTGAGTTAAAGCGTTCATATAATTAAAATACACAAAATATACCGTCTGAGAGAAATTAATGTACATACATACATACGTAGCTATGTATTTACGTATGCGCACTTTTAGTTATCATTACTCATTACTCTCCGATATGCATAAGTACTTACGTGAATCTCCGAACTGAAAGCATTTTCATCGCTTTATTGGGTGGCTACTCATATCAGTGAAGCGACAAGGGGGCAGTTAGACAAAAAAAAAAACAAAAAAAGCTGACGACTATATTTAGATCAGACACGACCAAGCGATTGTGTGTAGAAAAGTTCTATACTAAATCACAATTAAGCTAACATGTGTACATACATACATATCAGGGACCGTACTTAGTACACTTGGACCAGTGCCAGTACACACTCTGTTATAACTTTGTACACATAACACCAACTCGAAAAGTTCACCAAACTACCGTCGAGGCGTAACCCCATTTGGAGAAACTTTTCTCACCATTTTGGACATTACCTGTGCCAGTACCCGAACATTGGACTTTCGATGTAGTAGGCCAGCAACACTACCCCTGCAACACAGCAACCACCTTCCTTTAAGTAGCTTTTAAACAGTTCAAATAAGTATTCGTTTCCCAAGCCATAACTTTAATTAAAGACATTTTTTATACATTTTATTATTTTAAGCATTTTAATCATTTCGATTAAGCTTAACTAGATTGTATAGCTACATATAATTAATAAATTCATTAACCCATTCGAGCCCATATTCAAATTGCGTACAAAATTTTGTTAAACTTATCATTTTTTAATTTTTGTGACAAATTGGATTTCTCAGTGGTCAAAATGAACTAATCGTCGTTGCGCCAACAAAATCGGTTATGTGTTGTTTAGTATTTTTTCAGGAGAACAAAAAAACTAGTTTTGATATTTTGCTAATTTTGGAAATGGAAACACTTGAGAACTAACCTAAGCCAAACTAATTTAGGACTGCCCGAATGACAGGCGGTTCAGGATGGGTTGCCAAGTAATGCACCTGGGGGCAATTGTCACCGCCATGTTAAAGCAGACAGTTCAAAGCATTGCTTAGGGATTGAGCTAGGACTGGTGGTGTCTTCACACGGTGTATTATTATTTATAGCACTAGAATCACATAGAAAACTTCGATTACTCCCTACCGAAAGGATATAACAAAGAACACGCATATAAAGGCATACACATAATTATGGAAAAATCGTTTTTTTTTTGGCGCAACGACGTAATACAAAATTTTTCAATCTTATATGCCTAATGCAACTAAAACAAACTATTTACACATGTCTACATTTGTTTGACCATAAATATTAAGCTACTCATATACATTTTAAATCTAAACAAATGATTAAATATTTCGACGTGCAGATTTTCGCTTAGCGCCCTTCTCAAATATATGCGCCAACTGGGTTAATAAATTCATAACACGAAAATCTTCTTGCTGTATTGCAAAATCTTCTAAAGGCGACAAAGCGCGCATTGCATCGGCGTAGGTATTAATTGAATCACTCAGGTTGCTTATTTGCTCCAATGCTGCAGGATTTACTAACATTTCCTCAGTTCGCTTAACTTTCACATTTACACCATGCGCGCTCGTACTACATTCTACATTTAATGTGGGACTATTACTACGGCTACGTTGTTCTTCTTTAATATGTACATCGGCTAGTAGTTGTGTAGATGATTTTGTTATTAAAGTATCTTGTTGCAAAGCTACACTTGACGCATTCGGAGCTCTACCAACAACGGTGTCGTCATAATTATGCGGAGTGATGGTCTCTGCTTCGTCTTCGTTCATTTCAATTTCATCATCATTTCTGCCACATTCCACAAAATCATCTATTTCATTAACTACCGGCACATCGTCATAGTTATCGACTAACATTGAATCGGATGCATTATCGCCACCATAAACATCACCAAAATCACCAACACTACCATATGCATCACCATCATCATCATCATTGTCATTCTCAAAATCATCATTTTTGGTTTCTTTTTTTGCGATTTGCTTTGGTACTTCGCCTATTAGCGCAAACGATTTTGACACCATACGTGTACAATATTCAATTAAATCTTTAATATCGAGTGATTGTGGTGGTATTCCAATTATAATTAATGCTTCCAAATTATTCCAATCGATGTTGTAGACCTTTTTAAAATCCGATATCCATGCTTTATTCGGATGGAATTGTGAAATTTTTAGTATATCACGAATTTTCGTCGCACGCTGTTGTACAACTTCGTCATTGAGTACTGCACTTTGATGATAATAGGCACGTTTTACAAATTCATATGTCACATTGCCCAAAAAATTGATTTTCTTATTGCGTGCATATTGTGGAGAATCTTTCGATGTAACAGTTTGACATTCGCCATAGTAACGTAGAATATCATCACGATTAGCGATCACATTGCGTATTTGTTCCCAACTGCATTTGAAGGCGGAGGCGACACGTTGATATACAGGATTTTCGTGATATAAACGTATGGCTAGAACGCGTTCTTCCAAATTGAGCACCTTCCGTGGTTTGTTTTTCATGGCTGCGCGTTCACGTTCATATCGCGTGGGCTGCAAGAAAAGAGAAAAGTGGTATTCAACAAAAATGTTTGCAAAAGTCAAGCTTTGTAACTAAATTTCTAAATAAAACTCAGTTTTTGGATGACTGAAAAAAAAACACGATTAGTCTCGGTACTGATACGCTCATCCATATGCCTGTAATCCACAGTGGAGGAAGAGGAATCACTTTGAAGAGTATAACTGAGAAATAATCGTTTGCTTTGAGTTTCGAGCCTAAAGAAATCCATACGTATTACATACAAACATACAAATAAGGACGACATAAGCTTGTAAAGAGTGCTCCCATTCGATTAACCTAGGTGAGGATTGATATTTAATACATACATATGTACGTATGTATATTCCTTTAAGAATAAATCTACTTTTCAATGAAACTTGTAGTTAAATTTGCATCTCTTTAGGTAGGCTTTCAAGACATATCCGATCATGGTTAAAATATACATTCTTAGTTTCTCGACACTGAATGCCATATTAACTCTCTAGCCTCATTTGATTTAAGATTTTCATTGTTGATACAACATGAGATGATTTTTAAGTCCAATTAGTTAGCAATTGGTTTTAAGGCCTAATTGTAAATAAACTAGAATTTTTAATCTATCATTTAACTACTTTTATTATTCTGAAAGTCTTACTGTGGAACGATTTTTAAACGCAGTTTTTGATTTTTTCGATAATTGAATTTTTTCATGGTCCGGTACTTTTCGCATTAGCCCTAAGTATGATTTTAATGGTGATAATGTTTCCATCTAAAATAAACAAAAACAATCATTATAAAGACAAACAAATTAAAGAAAAAATAAAAGTATTAAGAAGTTATAGAAAAAAACTATCAAACGAAAAATTTCTAACCAATAACTACTGCAAAAATTATAAAATAAATGTTTAATAAGACTTCACATTACAGGGTTTCAAAAGAACTACCGCCAATATAAGTTGTTTTTTGTCGTTTTTTAAATACTACTACAAGTAAGATAGTTTAAAAGTAAGTTTCTGCTAAGAAAGGTAGAAAAATATTCTTCTACAGTTTGTTACAAAATTCCACTTCAATTTGTTTTAGTTTGTCTTTGATGTAAAAAAAAAAATTTTTTTTTTTAAATTAATTTGTTCTTCTTTTGGTGCAGCGCTAAGTAGTATAATTTGTTAAACGAAAAAAAATCGGTTGGTCCAAAAAAAAAAACATTCTGAATTCATCTCGTTAGGTTTTTACAGCAATTCTACTTTTCAATCTTGTTAGTATAAAGATTTATGACGATCCTAGCTGTATGTAGAGTGTTATCTTTCAATCATGCAGAACTATACTATCTAAAGAATATTTTAAAAACTTGTTAAAAAGGCTTTCGTCATATTCATATACTTCTAGATGCATAATAGTAAGAGTGTCTAGCAGATTTTATTTGAACGTGTCTACTTTTCATTGCCAAGAGTTGCTCCTAACCTATATTACTCGGGCATAGATTTCGTACTACATATCGCAGGGAGGAACTTGGTGATATGCGCCTAGTGAGATGTTTTCACTTACTTCCGTTTTTTTGTTTTCTCTGCTTCTATGCTGCCTCATTCGATTAGATTGCCTCTTCTCCTCTAATTTGCGTTCATTGTGAAAGATAACTTCGTTCCTTTTCTGCCGACGTGCTTTGTCCCTCAGTCTTTCCTTTTCTAAAAATGCTTTTAACTTTTGTGGGTCGCTTTTTAATTTTTCTCTATACATCCTTTTTCTCACAGCAGGGTCCATTTTGATGATTTTTATTTCAAAATCTTTAAATTCACAGCTATTTGAAATAAAATTAGATGTTTTTCAACGACGGACGGGTGTGACCAACATTTTTTTGTTTTTGTACATTTTTCGTAGAAAGGCATATTGCAGCAGGCCCTAGTAGTTCATACATATTCACCTGCAGTGTTGAACAAAGCTTCCCAAGTCTATAGCAAACGAACAACAACAAAAACATGCGAATATTACTACAAAATAAGACGTGGGCAAACACTAAAAATTTTTTGCCATGAAAGCCACCTTAAAGCGACCAAACTAGCTGTTAGTACTCTACTGGTTATATAAAAACGACGAAATAAATAGATGTCATCTACAATTTTCGGCTGGTAAATATTATTATGTACTTACATTTTTCATTTCCGTTCTAACTAACTTCCTGGAAACGGCAAAGTGGGCGCGGACGCTTCAAAATCAATTTTTATTTTTTACTCCCAGCTCCAAAATTTCTAGATATATCTACATACATACATATGTATGTATGCATATGTACAAAAGTAAATCAAAACAAAAAGTTATTACTAAATAAAAGGTGCGAACAGCAACAAAAATTAGGAAAGATATATAAGTTCGGGTAAAATCGAGCATCACATAAGCTATGTTCGGGGTGCATTAAAATTTTTACTGAGAAAGTGTTCGCTTTCACAAAACATTTGCAGCGAGAGAGCACATTTTGACATTTCATTGACAGAGAGAGCTGCAAGTGTTTACTGAGGATTTTTGGCTCCGTAAAAGTTGCAAGTGAAAACAGCTGATGGTGTGAAAAGAAAGCAACAAGAAAAATTTTAAAATTTGAATTTTCAACCAATCAAAATGGCAACAGCTGTTTTTGCTGCAAGTTTCTACTGACTCCTGTTCGGTCACAAACTTTAACTTTTTGCGTTTCGAGAGAGTTTTACGTCGTTCTCTCTTTACTTACACTTTTTGCAAGTTTTGCCACCGAACACAGCTAATAGCTTCAAGTTTTGAGTACCTAACTTACAGGGCCTCAGCATATTGTTTTTTTCGCACAATTTTGGCAGAGCACGCCATACCCAAATAAAAGAGTATGGCGTCGATTCGACAGGCCATCTGTTCATAAAAATTGAAAAGTCGAGTCTCTAAGCGAGCTCAACAGCTATTATCAAACACTGTCATAGGGCAAAATCTTTTGATATAGGTACATAGGTACATATGTATGTGCCGCTAATATTCTATAGAATACGGCCTTGATCAGTTGTTGGCTCTCCCAACTACAGTAGCCTCAGGTTAGTCTGGTATGTTATATCCTGGATAAAAAGATCAATTAGTGAAATGTTGCTAATCAAGTTTTGAACCTTACCAGTGCTTCTAAGGCAAAGATAGTAGGGACAAAGCCAGTCTCTACAAGTCTCTACAGAGCTGTCGACAGTCGCTTTGCCGATACTCATTTGACAGTCGTCGAAACAATCTTGCTTGTTTCAAGGTGTTTCAATCACCCATTAGGCGAACAAAGTTAATGGACTTTATGTGGTCCGCACAACAACACAACACACAAACAACAGCACGGCATATCAAAGTAGAAAAAGGTACTCATCCGAAATGCATATGGATCTCCTATAATCATTTACATATGCATATATACATACACACACAAAAACATACATATATGTACATAAATATGTTTGTGTGCAATATGCCCATACATACATACATAGGTTCGTGTCAGCTGGCAAAAGCAAAATGCAAAGTCACCAATTCATACAATAATCACAAAAGAAAAATGTATGCACCAAACAAAAAACACACCAAAACCAACAGCAACAACAACAACAACAAGAATAATTCGCACCAACCACTAAACGAGGCAATACAATAACCCGGCGAAACTATTTGCAAAACGAGACCACAAAACACATGAAATTGACTAGGAACCCGGCAAGCGACTGAGTACAACGCACAAGAAAACCATCCGAACAAGCTCCACGCCAAGTACAAAACATTCAATTTAATGACGACCGTGCAAAGAGCAGAGCAACCAACACCAATACGGTGATAAAGACCATCAGTTAAATGTACGAATATAATGAAAATGAGGCAACTGAGTGGTGTGTCCCAAGTTTCGGGCGTAGTAGAGCTCGGCCAGGCAAGGTATGTAACTAATCGAACGAGACCAAACCGAACCCATGCACATATGTATGCTCAACTTGTTAAATGAATTTATTTCAAAAGAGAAACACTGAGCGAGACAAGGCTTGTTGATGACGACCGAATTTCGGTCGTTTTTATTTAGCAGGGCAACGTTAGGTACACGGTTCCACTATTAGCTTTGTCCAACTTTAAATATGCCTAAACAAAAAATATGGGAATGTATTCATATACATATATTTATATACATACATATGTATGTATATACTCACATTGCAGCCTATACTCGTATATATTGTTGTAAATAACCAGCAAAAAAACGTGCTAGCTATTAAAAGAAGAACACAACGAGCACGCTGAGGGGGAAGCCACGTTGTCATACAACCCAGAGAGACTCATGCCACTCTGGCTCAAGTTCAGTCTGAATATTGTAATAGGTTAGATCCAAACTAAACCCCGACATACCAAATGTATTCCTGACCTGTCGAACAACAGCAATGGAATACGATGATCGCCTGTTCCAATTTACGGGAAATCTTATAACCTCAATATAATACATACTGACATATAGGTACCTACATTTTGCAATTTTTTGGTGGATACTAGTTTGCGCTTCACACATGTTAGCATTCGGGTAAACCTTATTTGTACGGAGACATGTTTAATCGCCTAATATAAGGTTAAAATAAAGATACAACCCGGTTTAATGTTCTCTCGAATTTTGGTAGTTATTAGTTCCAACACATGTTTATATATTTTGTGACTTTCTTAATTTTAGTTCTCCATTCGTTTGACTATCTACATGAATTAGTATTTTTCTAACGATTTGCATAGGAAAAGCAGCATCCAGTTTTTAAACGCAGATATCGGAAGACCCTCGTTATCACCTTAAGCATATATGTATGTACATATGTATAAAGTTTGGAAGTAAATATGTTTGTCTCACTTTGATGTCATCATAACAACAAATTCTTCATAATTAATTTGACCATCACCATCGGCATCAACTTCTCGTATCATTTCATCGACCTCTTCATCGGTTAGCTTTTCACCCAAATTTGTCATGACATGACGTAATTCAGCCGCCGAAATAAAACCATTGCCATCCCTATCGAATACTTTGAAGGCTTCACGAATTTCTTCTTCTGAATCCGTATCTTTAATTTTACGTGCCATCAATGTCAAGAACTCAGGGAAGTCAATGGTACCACTGCCATCTGTATCGACTTCATTGATCATATCCTGCAACTCGCCTTCTGTTGGGTTTTGTCCAAGCGATCGCATCACAGTGCCCATCTCTTTTACCGTTATCATACCATCACCATTTTTGTCGAAGAGATTGAAAGCCTCTTTATATTCAGCGACTTGCTCTTCTGTCAGGCGGTCCGACATTTCTGTTATTTTAATTGCCGCTTTCACTGTTTAGTAATACGGATAAAAGAGGCCGACGAAGCTGTTGCTTTTTCGGGAGGTTCCCAAATATTCCTTCCTTATCAGTTGTGTTTCTGTTTATGCTAATCCATGTGCATATTTTTTGAATTTTTTTTTTTATCAAATTTTTTATTTTATTTCATTTATTTGAGTATTCGATAGAGAACAGACTCAATTGAAGGAAATTTTGCATTTCAAAAATTTTTCCCACAGTTCGTCTGAGGGCTATTGTTCGTAATACAGATTAAGGCCCTAAATAGGTAGCTTTTTAAATTATGTAAATAAAAAAAGTCCAATCGATTAGTCGAACAAGGCAATAAAACAACGGTCTTTATGTTCTTAGCCAACTTCATGCCGAAATTGAAATTACTAATTTCTCTGCGATACCGCCTCTTTTTTCTTCTTTGGCTTTTTAAATTACAAAAATTTTGATCGAATCAGGGTATATACAGTTGAATGTATACGTTCTCTGATGCCACCTTATATATGTATGTATGTAGACTCGCCTAGATTATGAGATGGCCGTGGAATTAGACTAGCTGATTGCTATGTACTTATTTCTCAAATTTTGATAGTACCGGCCAAGGACTGTCATTTCGACAACACTCCCCAAAACCTTCGGGGAGTGATTTTTGTTGCTAGAACAACAACAACAGGTACTTACGCAGCAAACTGTTTTTGATTTCATTTTCCATCACTGCTTGTATTTCTATGATGAATGTGGATGAATGAATAAAAGTACTCATGCTTGGCAAGCGTAGAACTGCGCATTATTGTTAGTGGTGTTTATGAGATTTGAAAATGAGAGTACATATATACATACATACATATAGCAACACACACATACATACGCATGCATTGAGTGCAGCGCACGCATCCATTGTCCATGTTTAAACCAAGATACTAATTGCTGGGCGATACCTGTGATAGCGCAACATTTATTATTATCAATTATTTTATTTAGTATGTTACTAATATTTTTCGTTTTTTTTCTGTAGTTTCTGGGCGGTTTTTACGAAACTTAAACTAAAAACACAATTTGTCTCACAATCACGGCAACATGAGCAATAGCAAAGGGAATTCGACCTCGCGACACCGAGTTGCCCTGTTCGAACACGGTCACATTTACAATAATATGGAATGCGGCAACACCAAAAAGTACTCAAAAAAAGAGAGCACATATGAAAATTATGCTTGATTTCTCTTGCTTGACTTAGTTGATGTCGGGCAATCAAGCCATGCGGACAAGCAAATTTGTTTAATTTACGTTTTGTTTCGCGTTCGCTAAGTCACGGTATTTTTTGTTGTTTTTGCTGCCCCACTCGCAAACACAAATACGTTAAAAATAGATATCAAGCACAAATGGCAAATGCGCGCCAACCATCGCAAGCATTGGGTAAACGTACTTTCTGGACCGAGTTTTTTGCTTTGTATGAAAGTTTGCCAGCGCTATGGGATTTAAATGATCCCCTGTACAAGGATAGACAAAGCAAATCCCAAGGCTATGAAATGTTGGTAATGAAAATGCGTGAAATTGATCCGCATGCTTGTCGAGAAGATGTCCTACGTAAAATAAATATTTTTCGCACAAATTATCGTCGTGAATGCTCACGTATAAAGGCAAGCAATCAAATGGGCAAACGTTATACAACTTCCCTATGGTATTTTCATATGTTGAGTTTTTTGCAAAATCAAGAATTTCGCAAGGATCGCAAACGTGTACATGATGACGAAAAGAAAATTTTGGTAAGACATGACAGTTCTTAAACAAAATTATGATTTTAAATTTACTTTAATCCATTTTTTTGCAACAGCGTCGGGTAGGCAACAAAATCCAGCCCGCTCAATCCACCAGCGTCTCAATAAAGTCGCGTGTTTCATCAACACACGATACGCTTACCCAGGATAATTGTATGGAGTACAATAAAAATGAAGACGCAAAATATGAATACGTATCTGATAATGAGAATGAGTCCGAGGAACATTTAGAAGAACTTCAATATGCAGACGAACGTTCTTTTCATCAACAATTTCAGAATCAATTCCAAACAATTTCATTTGTGCAACAAGCGAATAACATAAAAACGACAATTGAAGAATTAGAATCCGATGCAGCCGAGTATCACGAAATTATCAACATTGAAGATTCTATGCACTCTCAAGAAGAGATTCTTGAAGATATTGAGCATGTAGATATTGATATTAAAGATGCACTAAAAGCTTCCAGACGCCAAACACCAACTGAAAACCTCAAAGAACGGTCGATGAATACACCAAAAACGCTTTCAAGGATACCTATGGTGCCACAAGTAAGAGCAGTGGAATTAACTGAACGCCTACCTCATTCAAATACGCCAGCTATAAGTGCATCTTCAGAGATATTGGCCAAATCATGGGCTATACAGTACGAAGAAATGTCAGTGGAACAAAGAATACATGCGCGCAAAGCTATTTCTGAAATATTATTTGAAGGCTGCCTTGGAAATTTAGGACGTAAAAGAAATGTGCATCGGAAAGATTCTGCTGCAGATGCAGTCGTTTCATCGCAATACGATTTGGAAGATGAAGATTCGGTTAGAGAACATGCTACACGGGAAAATACTATAATGCATATAGACGACGATAGTCATTCTTACATGTTTGCTGGTGGCGGTAGATGTAGTGATGCTGCTGCTGCTGCCGTCATGCACCTAAAATAGTGCATTAAATGTTGTATATGGGCGTACTTTATGACAAAGGGAGTAGTTCCACTCTCACCTTCAAGAAAATTAACAATTTTTTGTAAATAAACCAATTAAAACATGCTGTCCCTTCAGCGGCCCTTCAAACTGCAGCTTATTTGTGTTAAAAACAAACAGAACAACATATGTGAAATAATGTTTAAACAAATATTTTACCTTCAACAACAAATAAGAAAATTAAGGATAGCGCTTAAGAAAATGTACAAAATCAAATGTCAGAAAGCATATGTTGGTACATGGTTGCATTTTAATGCATTAAAAGGCTTTCTAAAAACGACTTTAACATGAAGTTACAACTAACCGATAGTTTATTTGACAAAGCAACAAACAACAAATAAATGCTTTTTATTTAAATCATTTTTAATTTTCTTTATTTACGATGCTTTGCCTTGTCTGGTCGTCACTCTTCTTACCTTGCAATGTATTCAAGATTTCCAACTATGATTATATGCAATATATTTTTATTTTATTTAAAATATGTAGGTACCTATAAACGTTTTTGTTTTTGGTTATGCCATTGGCATATTAATTAATTGTTAAGTGGCGAATAAGACGGCCTTTGTTCATATTACGTTTGGTGTAAAGGCTAGCGTGGTGGTTTAAACTTGCCTCTTTTTGGGTGTTGCGAGTTCGAATCTCGCTATCTGCTGATTTTTCTTTTCTTTTGTTTTCTTCTTTGACCTGTTGTTGGTGTTGTAGCGCTGTAGCGCTTTGACCTCGAATCAATCAATCAAATGATGACATTTGAGCTCTTTTTAATTGGGTCAATGGGTGATTGCGCCAAATTGGGCAATTATCTGACAAGTGTCATTAGTTTTTCTGAAAAAGTGCGGGTGATCGCGGCCGAATCGTTTTTAATTATGAAAAATATTTAAAGTGCTATTAATTCGGGATTTCGCGCGTTCGTAAATGTATTGCAACTGCATGAGGAAGTACTCGCGTTGCAGTTGCATTTTTTAAATGGTCAAGGGCCATTGTTGTGGCGCGACAGCCTGGCCATTCCGGCCGATGCCCACCTTCGTCTATATAAAACAGGTAATTCTTTACGACCGTACGTAACTGCTAATACATGTCCAAAAATGTCAGGGGAGGTATCAAAAGACGCGATTTGACATCTGTAACAAGAATCCGAAATGGAAAAAAAAATGTTTTATTTCAGTGAAAAGTTATTGCCAAAAACCGAAAAATTGCCTAGGGCAGAACCAAACGGGGGAATGGTTTTGTTTTTAACACAACAACAATAACAAGAGCCCACTGGCGCGTCATGTTCAACGGCTAAGCACCTTTTAAATCAGTCTTCTTAAAGTAATATAATGATAGAAGAGAATTTTCACACTTAACCATTGATTCCGACATTTTTCATCGCCGACGATATTGTAATACAGAGAGTATAGAGCAAACCTAGGATTTTGGGATAACTCATGTTTATTTAAAATCTATTGCCTTTATAAATTATTCCTTAATTGTTATTGTATTACCTAGGACCTATTTTTATATTAACTCTAGCATGGAGTAAACCTAAGTTTTTAGGATAACTCATGTTTATTTAAAATCTATTGCCTTCACAAATTTTTCCTTAATAGTTCTTATATTACCAAGGAATAATTTTTATATTAATTCTATGGTTGTCATACAGTGCATTTTTATGATTAGAATTCGAGTACATTAACATTTAAATAGAGCTACATACCTATGCACATATTAAGACCTATGAGAATGGCATTGTCAGGAAAATTTCAAACTGAAGCTGCTTCACAGCGATATTTTCGAAATCTGGCGTATGTATTACTTATGAATAGTTATATATATTTCGAATGCAGATGGACGCGGTACTCAATTTTAAGTCCTTATTTTGACATAAAGCTTTATGTACTCAACGCGACTCTTGTTGTCGTTGTGTGACATTGTATGACGCAGCACACCCAATCGGCTTATGTGAGTACAGTCATAGTATTCAAGCATGGATTGCATTTCCGCGATAGAAAATAATTTATGCAGCACTATGCCCTGGTTTAAACGTATTTTTATAAAAGTTAAAAATTTTCATATAAACGACGATCAGATGGGAAGTAATAGAAGTTTTTTCGTCGTAGTTAATTATATTCTTTGGTGTTGACATCGATTTCTCAACATTTTCTGCCTCGTCATTAGGATATATCCGATCCTTGAATTAATCATATACATCTGCACCCTGCGAACGCAGAGCTTTCACTAAATCACCTTTAATACGACGTTGATGAAATGCTGGTAAACGTTGTGTTGCACGTAACATCGAATCAAAAAACGCTTTCAAACTTCTTTCTTCGACTGTTAACTTTGCATAGGCTGGCGCAGATGAGAATTCGGTTATAGTGTACTTATTTACAATTTTCTGCTTTGTTGAGATAGCACGTGTACTCGATTTTATTAGCAAATCATTTCTGTGCGACTCAATCCATTGTGATATATTCATATTAATTTTGAATACTTTACCATCAACTTTAAGTTCAACAGTTGAATCATTCTCCCGCTGTGTGGATGTTGTTGGTAGGTCAATACTTTTGTTTAAGTTATAATTTCTTAACTCGATTTGATTTGGGGCATCATCATCATCTTCTATTTCCACTACATCTTCGTTAGCTTCAGATATTTTACGTTTATGAGAAAATACTTTGCTGCTATGAGACTCTTGGGGTTTAGCGCCACGCGCAACGCTATCTATACAAGTCTTACACGGCAACATATGTGATGGATGGATGTGTAATGGTAGTGGACGCACTGACGCACCTTGATACGATTTGCGACTTTGATGTGTTCTTTATGCAATCAAAAACTAATTCAGCAAGATAAAATAAAATGTGAGTTAATTTTTATTATTAACACGAAATCTCATACAGAGCAACTTACATTTGCAAGGCTGTCGGGCACAAACTGGTAGTAAATAAAGGCACTTTTCGGCTGTTAAGTGATCACACCATCCATGAATGCGTTTGGTTTTGTTGTTTATAGTTTTCCTCTTGAACTTATTTTTTTAAGTATACACTTCTCTTTGATATCAGGTAGAATTAACAAATTCAGGATTAGTAACCATGCGTCTTTCGTTGCTCGGATCAATCTCAAGAATAAATGATTGTCGTATATGTATTCATTTCATTTTACAGCTGATGAACTACGATTCAGTTTGCGGAAAGATGGCTGAATACCAGAACTTAAAGCTCCAAATTTACCATTGTCAATGCAATGGTTTGTGTCTTGGGTTAGCGGGATAAAACACTTTTGCGCTCGAAGAAAATCACAACAGCGCTTTTCAAACTGGGCAAATAAATAAAGAAACACACCTACATAAGCTGGGTTGAATCCCAGCTCGGATGAAAGGATTTATTTTGTTGTTGCATCATCACGACTATTTAAAATATATTGCAACAGGTTAGGACTTGAGGGAAATTTTATGAACCTATTTAATGAGTCCGCATCCATGAATGGTCATTACGGCTAAACATGGTAAATTGTAGTTCGAATCTCCACGCATGCCTATCTATCTCATGATATGAGGCGCGGGAGCTTTCGAGAAAGATTTGTATATGTATTAGAGTATGGAATAAGAGTCAAAGAAAGCTTTTAGTATTTTTCCCGAAATTTTGGATGTGAACTAGAATTTTTTATGTGCAAGTTTGGTTATTTTGCCACTATGTTGCTGTTTGATGAAAGGTTATTATTCCAAAGGAATCTTTCTGTCGCAGCAGGGGAAACACCGAAATCAAATGTGTAGAATGTATGTTTTTTGTCTATAAAATCCAAAATTTTCGAACAAACTATGAAAAGTTGTGTAATACGAAATTAGTGTACGAATAAAACAATACTGCATCCAACTCATTTTCGACTTTAGTTTTCAAATGTTCTTTTAATATTAAGCGCTTCCCTACATTAGTTTAAGTTCTTATTAAACATTTTAGCAAACTAGGAATTAGAATAACTGTTTGGCAATTCGTTGGTACCCAAATAGTCCTTTTAAGGAAATATCAACAAAGTCGTGATATCTCTTATAACTGTAGTGAAAGTTGTTTTTGATTGCTAGGCGGTTTGAGTAAGTATTGGTAATAGCAAGGACTACATGCTGGCACAACTTCGGTCTGGATACTGCAATAGGCTGAACTCCTATCTGTCCAGACAGAACCCCACCATACCGAACACATGCCCTGCATGCGGTATGGTCCCCCATGACACGCAACATCTCTTTTCCTTTTCATCGGAACACACTGTTCTAACACCCCTATCACTTTGGTCCAACCCTGTTGAAACAGCGCATTTCCTTGGACTTCCGTTAGAAGAGCCCGATGACAATTAGGAGTGTACTGGCCCTTTGGGCAGGGCGAAGCACTGCTAACAACAACAACAACAACAGCAAGGACTACAGGGTCAGCACGTCTTTTTTGCTTATCATTTTATTTTTTTACGCTTGACACAATATCTGATAACACAGCGACCCAACCGTTATACTTCTCAGATTCGGCTTCAATTTCTGCATCATTAACCGATTGTAATAAATCCCGTTTGATTTTACTTTGCATTCGTACGGGTAGAGCGTTAGTCGCGCGAAACATTGCATCAAAAAAGCTACGCAAACACATCTCCTGCTCAGACAAGTTTTCCTCGACTATTGGTGGTATGTCCATAAGAACGCTTTCTGCCGGTGTCTGGGTCTCAGCCGATGCACGCACATTTGATATTAGGATTGAACTATTTGTTTGTTGTCGACTTGTATCCAAGTCGTCCGGTTTTACTAACTGTGCCAACTTGGCCAATTCTGGATCATTTTTCCTACAATACGGTGCTACAAAGCTCATGTCGCTGAAATAACCCCACGTTGCTTTTAAGACGGAAATCTTATCTTGTGACAATTGTATTCCATTTTCCTTAGAACTCCTACGTGCTAGCCATACTAATTCGTTTCGATAACATATCATAAAGGATTTGTAAAGTTCATTCCAAGTGTTTTTCGCTTTCTCAGCTAAAAATGTAAAATATGATTTTGTTAATATAAACATTTTGCTTATTTTTGAATGACTTAAATTACCATTTTCAAAACCACAATTTTCTGCCACTTTAGCCCAGATTTTGTTTTTATGCTCTTTGTCATGGTATTTTAGCAGCCGATCATCGTACAAGGCTTTATTTTGTTGTACCATCCCAATGAGTAGCACAAACTTTGGATCCCTAATTGGTGACATTTTTAAATATTTATATCTAATTTAATAACATCGATCTTTAGACTGCAATAAATGTTTATACATTTTAATAACACATCCAACAGCTGATGGAATACACAAAGCTAAATTCACCATACGCAGAAATGTTCAGACACAATAAACACAGCTGAATCACAAAATACACAGCAGGGTTGCATTTTACGCAATTAGGCCCGTCCACAATGAACACGACGGCGGCGAACGACAACGACGAAAAACTGAAGCTTGACGATATTTGCCGTCAAGCATTGGCGACATGATTATAATGAGAGCAGGGGCGACAGGTGCGAATCATCTTGAAAAGTAGCAAAAAATGTTGTAAAAAGTGTGAAAGAGACATATTCTGTAATAATTGGAACTTATTTTACAAGTTATTTTACTACTCTTCCTTTCGTTTTTATTGTCAAAAAAACCAAACGCCACCATCTGCCGCTTGTCAAAATAGAATTAGATCTAATCTGGCGACAGCGGCATCTGTGATTGATTGCCGCTTTGTCGCGTCGTGTTCAAAAAATTCCTCCCCATAAGAACACGTGTAAAAATAATTTGACAGATGCCGCTTGTCGTTTGTCGTTTTCATTCTGGTTACCACTATTGACTTTAGGGAGCAAAAATTAAAAAAAAAATAAAAATTGGAGAACCTAAAAAAAAATTATAAAAATTAGAAAAAAAAATTACTCTCTTTTCTTCTGTCATTTACCACCTCAAATGTTGAGAGGTTTCTTTAATTTAATTTAAATTTGTTTGTAAAGTATGTACATTTTACATTAAGCGAGAGAAAACATTTTTTTCAACCCGCCCTAATGCGTATACAAATTATGTGCAGATAGTAGAAAATCTAAACTATTCGCACTCACTTAGCAGCTGTGCGCGCTACTATCATTTCCAGTGGTGGCAACAATTCAAATTTTCACATGCAACATAATGTTGCACACACACACACAAATACAGACACAGACGTGCAATGAAACCACCCCACAGATTTTTCGCATTTGGTGCATGAATGAGTGAATGAATGAATGATTCGTGGAAGTCAAAGATGACCATGAGGTAAAAGTGGCTATTCCGTCCTAGGCGGCGTTGTTGCATGACTGGCTGTTAAATGCAAAAACAACAACAATGAAGAGATAACAAGTTGCAGCCGCCCCAACGCGTACATATTTGCTGTCAATGGAGATGCTACATGGGCGGACGGACGGACATGCGGTTGGTCATAGCTTATGCAGCTTCATTTCATGGCTAAAATGTGGCAGCATTTAGCGAAGATATTGACACACACACACACACACACACACACACATACATACATATATGATTGTGCTAAACATGCAACAAATTGTGCTGCATACGAGTATACGCAACGCGCACTTAACTTAGTCGATAGTGTGGCACAATTGTGTGCAATTGAATACATGTTGCAATTGTTGTTGTCATTGTGATTTTTCTTGTGGGGGGGAAAACTCAACAGATGTTGTTGTATTTATAATCACAAAGCGGCAGGTGCAAATATTGTCTGTTCTCGCCTGTCCACATTGTTTGCCGTTGCAAATGTGGCGGCGTGTAGCAGTTGTGACTGTTGTTGTTGTTGTTGTTGCATGCCGCAAGTGCTTTTGTTGTGCATTTCAAGTGGGTTATTTTGCAACAAGAATAACCACTTCATATGCGATTTAACTTTGATTTTTATAACTATACCCATTCGACAAATATTTATTCATCATTCACTTGCTGATGCACGTTCTTCTGGCGGGCAGTGATGTGTGGTAACGAGTACAAAAAGAGTCGGCTCCTTCGATTCCAATTCAAAAATTTTTCGATTTTAATTATATTTAAAAAGTAGCTAAAGTAGAAACTTTTGTATACCAGGTTCAAGTGTCGAGCTCTATGGCACTACTGTCAAACACATCCGCTACTCATGATGTTGAGAGACTTATAGAGCTTACGTTTTTTTCAAGTAACCTCGTTTTTTACTCATTCCAAAGTGCCAAATTAAAAAAAGGGATTCGATTCGATTTCTTTAGTTCCGCTTTTCGGTGCTTACAACGACCCGGTTCTTCGGTCCGAACATCACTTGTAGGCAGTGTTTGTATGTATGTGTATACAATTGTATTAGTATGTAATGTAATGCCAGTTATTTATAAAGTCTCGCAGATGTGGCGATTGAGCAGCTGCAAATAAGTTTGATTATTAATTAATTTGCATTTTACAATAACAACATAGACTCAGGTACATCTCTCAATCTTTTAACAACATTCTTGCCGCTGGGTGATGGAAGCTGGCATTTCTATTTGGTAGGATTTTAAGCTTTGATTTTGCGAATTTGTACAAAAAAGGTTTAAATAATATGAAAACAAGTAAGAATCAATATACATAAGTATTGGAAGGAACTGAATATCAAAGACTAAAGTATCCGGCCCTTCTCTCTGAGCATTTAAATAAAATAAAATAAAATACTATAAAAAAAATGAAATAAAATAAAATAAAATTAAAGTAAATTAAATTAAATTATATTAAATTAAATTAAATTATGTTCGGTTCGTTAGAGATTGCCACAATTCAACTACTGCTTTCGATGTGCAACTCGATGGTTGATCTACGGATATGATGCCTCCCACCTCTCATTACCCATCTTCTCTTTCCTTTCGGAAGGAGGGATGACATGACCTAGAAGGTTGCACTGGTCATACCAAATCGCTCCCACGACAGTCGGGCAGTACCGCAAGGGAGTACCGGAGCGTACCGGATTAATATTCGGCCAAGGACTGTTATTTCGACAACACTCCCCAAAACCTTCGAGGAGTGATTTTGTTGTTAAAACAACAACAACAACAACAACAACAAATTGCTTCTTCTTCCACAAGACCCATAAATATAATTTCATTATAAAAATATTTGCGGCACGCCCACCTCAAAGCGACATACAAAACTTCTCAAGTGCTAGTTGGTTAAAGGTACACACGAAATATGTTTACAAATCGAACATCCCAGACATTTAAGCAAAACTTAGTACAAACCCCGTAAGTTCATAGAGGGCTGAAATGCATTGTTGTTGCTCATACACGCCCCTAGCTCTATGCATTTACCTTGCCTGCATACCTGGGATCATATGGCGTTGCAATAAATAAGTGATTCCATATCTCACTGATGCAGCAGCAGCAGCGGCCTCGGCGGCGGCAGCAACAAAACAATGCTTCTTGCAACATAATTCCAATTTTCATTGTTTTCCATTCGCCACATTTGCCTTAGTTGGTTGTAACGTTTTATTATCGTTTGCGCCACCAATTTGCCACAAAAGATCGTTGCACGATCACCTTCGATGATCACTTGTTTCGCAAAAGCGTTTTCTTTTTTCGTTGTTGCTTTTAAGTATGTATTTAGTAAGTGGGGTCTCAGTTGAGTGCACTCACCCAGCCATAGTCAGATTAAATTGCTATTTCTTTGTGCAAAATTTTCGTTTAGTTGGCCACCTCAATTGGCGCTGTTGCTGAGTTCATATCAATTGCGCTGGTACGATATCGATCGCCAAAGTTTTGGAGTAAAGCGTTTTAAACTTGCTAGCTTGGTAGTTTTCCATTTGTTTAAATTACAATAATTTCATTAAATTTAAAAGGCGTTCAAATGCAACGCTTGTATTAAGTCGACGTTTTATTGAAATACACTTAAGATGTGAAAGCAATTTTGTTGTTAGGTCGCTTAAGGCTTGCTGCTTTCGAGTTTGGGGTTCTTTTGATCAACTAGTGAATTGAGGTTGAAATGAGGTTCTTCGAGCTTTTGGAAATCAAACGAGTGTCCCAGACAAGCTTACTTTTTAGCAATTTCCCCTAATAACCTGATGCTGCGGAAGATAATTTAAGCGGCTGAGCGCTGATGGTCTCTAGTCTGTATAAAGACTAGCCAACTCAGAAGTAAAGATCTCGCCCGATGAACAAAAATCAAACTCCACTAGTCTGTCGTCTGTACGGCTGGAGGAGCGGTTGGTTTCTAGCTGACCTAGTCGTGATTGTGCCCGAATAGCGGCAATCACTGGGCGAGAGCTGAGAAAGGAGGAGCACCTTCTCAATTTCTCAAAGCAAAAAAATGGAGCACTCTAAGATGGGATAAGTTATAAAAGCTATACTCGTAGCGGGGATTTTTTTTTGATAAAACAACAACAACAACACGATTGTTTTAATTTTTCGCAGTTTTGATTTGCCCCAAAAAGAACATTGAACATACTTAATTTAGGCTATTCCTATCTACAGCCGACTCTATAGCTGCGTATTTAATATTAAGTAACGTGAACTTGACAAAGTTCAAAAATTCTCAGTCCCACACTATTTTACTTTCTCACAGTCTCTGATCGTGTGAAAGGTATTTTGGCAATTTCGAAATCATTCAACGCGCCGACGTACCGACACGCACACGCCACTTTATTAATATCTGCTGTTAAAAGTGTATTTAGTGCGAATGTCATGCGATAGGAATTAGGGATGTTACGAATGTAAGGATTTGAAATGCGAATGTTTAGAATTCCAATGTTTGGAAATAATTAAAAAAAAACTGCTTATAAATCGATAATTTTGCTTTAGAAATATAAGAAATCATTAAGATGCTAAATGACCGTGGTCGTGCGAGGCTTCGCTGCCCACGCAAATAAAAACACTTTTCACACCAGTGACTTTTTCTATACATATATAAAGACTAATCTAATATCCAATCCACTATCGATTAATTTTGGACAAATCGAGAGAGTTCTCCTTCGCCTTTAAAAGCGAACTAGCGGACTCGCATCAGAACATGTTGGAGTGTGGTCAATTTTGTTTTTGTTCGGCCACTTAAAACCTGAATTCGAATCAATCGAATATGCAATTCTGAGCACGAATATTCGCAATATCCCTAGCTTGTGGTTGTAGGAATTCACATATAATTGCCACAGTTTGACCGAAATGCAAAGTTGTTTTAGGTGATGATTGTGATGGTGGTGACCCTTAATGGTGCTTAAGCCGACGGGAAGTCCGGTTACGAATCAGAACACAGAACATGATGACACTTGATGAATTGCTCCACAAACAAAAAATAATTGAGCTTATTCAACTCATTGTACGCAGCGACTAAATTACATGATACGAAATGTTGTTGTTTATGCGGGTGTGGGTTTGTATGTTGTTTGGAATTTCAAGCTCGAGTAAACGGTAATATAGGCCTACATACATACATGAGTCGCGACAAATGTATGTACATACATACATACATACATATATGTATGATGAGAATTTGAGCATTTCATCCTCACCACTAATGGCAATAAACAAATTTCGTGCACCAACAACAAATGGGCACCCTCATACTGGGCAAAAATACAAATGCTTAACGAAATTCCAAAAAAAAAAAACAATTCAGAATTATTCTCACAACACATGTCTCTGTTCTCGTGTGACTTTTTAACAATTCTACTGATTCCGATGGGAAATTTCACGGCGCAACGCACCACAAAGTTGGAGTAAAAGCGTTGTGTGGGTTATTTACAAATTGGTTGGATTTGAAGCAGTTAAAACGATTGTGAAGCTTGTTGGCCCTTCATAATGTTGTTGATATCGTATTAAGTAGCAGCGATTGAAAGTTGAATGGCTATTCGTTTCAATAGGCAATGCAAGTTGTGCGTACTCATGGGTATTTTCAATGAAGTGAGAGTGATAAGAGTTGGCAAAAACTTAAAAAGATCGACTGTAGCACCCAAAAAACACAGAGGAATATAATCTTGACCCACGAATTGAAATAGACCACCACCCTATTTGCTCTTCCCACTTCAGAGAGGGGTTAGACAAACAATTTTCTAGTTTCTAAATCTGTTGTAAGTTTTGGAGACAACACTTCTCCTCATTGATAAAATTGCAAGGAACATTATGATCTATAAGACTCTTAATATACCAGAGGAACACTTTCTGAGCTTTATGGCGCACATAAATACAACCTGATCCAGTTTTAAATTAGTTAGGGGTTCCCCGCGCATGTCACTGCCTCTCCACCTATTCTCCTCAACATAGTCTATGTCCTTGAGAAATAGAAAACTTTTAGCTTAGAAGACTGAAGCAGCGAAAGTAAAGATCGTCAACATTGCTTCAACGAACACTCAAGCGCCCAACCCAGCCAGTCTTGAAGGCGTTAGTAAAAATTCTAGAATGTGTGAGTTCGGGCTCGGTATTGTCGCTAAGCCAAAGCCAGCCTCGAATTTAAGGATCTTAGTTCCACGAGGACTTACCCTGGGCCCTTACCCTAAAGGATGGTATTGAAAATTACTGAAATTCGGTTTGAGATTATTAGAGGTGTTTTGCGCTTTTTTTCTGGACTCGACCGACAAAGAACGACAAATAGCTTAGCCCTCTTCTGTGTTCACCAAAGATGTGATAAATGATTTTGATGTGAAATTCAAGACAATTTTGAAGAAATTTCTCTACATAAACTTTGATTGAATAAAATATTTAGGATTATTTTTGTTGTTGTTGTTTATGTGAAAAATATTTAAGTACTCATACTTTTTGGATTAAAACACGTTAAATAAAATTAAAAAGAAAATTTAACCCCCTTCCAAACAATAATGTCGTCTACCGCCGTGATCTCAGGGGCTCCGTCTGGCTCCACACAACTACAGCTGGAATCGACTCCCGTTACATAAAAGAGTAACAAAATCATGTAACTTCATTTCTTTTTTAAAGTAACTAATCAATGTTTATTAAAACCATGCAACTCCTAATGAGTTCAAAGACACCTGAGCTTCATGGGCGCCTTCAATGCGTTAATTCCTTTATTATGCTCTCACGAATTCATCAAACTCCACACGAGTGTTCATTTCTCAGTCACACCAACACACACACACACCTACTTGCATACTCATAATCGCCTTTTTCACTTTCAACCACCCATCAAATTGTAAACTTAGTGCTCCCGGGTTATCTCTAACTCATCATGTGATGTGCTCAATGTGTAATGTGCAAACGCTGTTCGGTCTCATTGCGCTTATTGGACGCGCGTACGCCACGTGCGCGTGGGAATTTCGCTTTCATTAAAACATTCATTTGACGTTGTGTAGCGTGAATTAACGGGGGTGCGATTTTGTTGTTTGTAACTTTTATTCGTCGTACTGTAAATTGAGTATTATAACCCTCTTTGGATTAATGTTTTGCTTTGTCTGATTATTTCCACTTTATAGCCCGGTTTTGTTTGTTCGTCCCACAAAGCAAGCATTATTTTGACAAAGCAATTGTGGAGTGATTTTCTGATGAGAGAATAATATTTCTCATCGGAATTATTGCAGCTGTATTTGCTTGCTAGTGAACTGGATGGCAATGGCTATGGCTAATCAATTTGATATCGGGGATGTGTGAAAA
The DNA here is from genome assembly GCA_951509765.1 of Sphenella marginata. NCBI lineage: Eukaryota > Metazoa > Arthropoda > Insecta > Diptera > Tephritidae > Sphenella > Sphenella marginata. The sequence goes on from OX608082.1 coordinate 18,058,934, forward strand.
GAGTGTGGCTCAATAAGATAGTCATATTTCATGGTTCCCAGGATTAAAAAAGCGTAGATGAATGATGTTGGTAGTATTTTGTACTTGGTTTTAAATATATTAAATCTTATTTTAACTAAAAATTTGGATGTTTTTTGGCCCAACAATGTAACGGAGCCGTAGCAGCAGCCTACGTTGTAAGTGAGCGCTATAGTAAGCCCAAGAAGGAATAGAGGCTAAGAAGGATAGAGAGAGAGAGGCCTTTTCGAATAAAGAAAGAAGAATAAAGGATTGAGGGTGTTGAGGCTGAGAGACTGGCCAGCAGGAGCTATGTCCGGAGAGTGATTTTATCACTAAAACAACAACAGAAATGTTTGTAAATTCTATCAAAAGATCCGACGGATCACGAAAGGCTTAAAGAGCAGGGCGAAAATAACGGCGACCTGATAACATATGTCCGGAGCGCACTTAACATATGGAGAGAACACTTTTCCGCTTTGCTAAATTGTGAGAGAGTTGACTAACTCGCTAGGAATATCCCTGACGATTAAAAAAATGCCGCACCAAACGGGTGTTATGAAGTGAGGATGGCTATATCTCTGCTCAAAAAGAATAAAGTGCCTGGAAAAATCTGTTGAAATCATACATCAACTCTTTTGCAGAATACGAGTATGGTCTGACAGTCTTCTTAATATCAGTTATAAGGGTCTATAAAGCATATTGTGCGAAAGAAATAATGAGGGCCAAAGAAATAAAACGGAGCAACACTCATACCTACAAGTTCTATTAAGGACTGAGTAAGAAACTGCGAACTAAAGTCCGCTCTCGAACAAAGCCCATAAACAAGAGACCATGCCACCTGTTAGAGAGACTTATCGTACTCTCTGGCCTCTCCTGATTTTACGACCAACATTGCCTAGGCGATTAAGCTTCAATGAATAACGATGATAATGATGGATTTTCATGCCGGCTATCGACTTCCGAAGAATGCAAAAGCAAATTTCTTTCGTTTATCTTCTTGATTTATTGGCTTTTAATGCACGAACTACTGTCCAAGTAAAGCTTCTATGTACATATTCATATCGTAACATTTTCACTACGAGTTTTGTAGGTAGCACTTGGTGTCACAACCAGCACGCTGGTAAATGTTCATGCCACACGTGTGTTCGTAGTGCATTAATATTCTTTGACCAAGCCTCAAGTTAGATGACAGATCAGATTGCTAAATGAAAAATACAACAACAGGAAATTACAAAAGACCCGAATACTAATACAGGTATTCATAAGTACCAGTGATGCACGGGGGTAGACTGAGTTGTAAACCTAATGTACCCAGAGTGGTATTTCCAATTAAAATTTTAAAGCTCCTTTTCAATTGCTCAGGATGCCCTCTGTGTCGTTTTAGGTTAATATTGTACTGGTCGTTGGCTTTAATGTAGACCCGATTTCTTTCGGTTATGTACCAAGGACACAAATCTTAAACTGGCCTTAGTAAATAAAAATCACAACGCAAACGTCTCTTTCGTTTTGTGTCGGTTCTTTTGGCATTTACTGATCGTCCATGGTTACACAAAATATAGTTTATGTATGGAAAATAATTCCAAATTCTCTGTTTTTGTAAAAGCAGGCCTTATGACGTTTACGGATGTTTGTACATTGGACGTACGATTCTTTCCGGCGGCTCCATTCCGCTCCTGAGTGCACCACTGACACTTGCAAAGCTTAAAGCGAACATTAGCGCATGCGTGAGTGTACGCAGTCGATAAGAGAGGTGTCAAAAGCGTTGCAATTGCAACTTTGCTGCACAGCTAAGCTACGCATGCCCCAAAAGACAGTTAAACCACATTCAGAAGCCGGATTGTGTTGGAATCCAGCATTTCAAGAATTATGAATTTTCCTTAACGAACGATCGAATGGTCAGACGGACAAGCGTACAATCGGAATTATGCAAAATAGACATCAATATGTATATTTTGTTGTTGTTGGTTTTTTTTTTTATTATTTGTTGCCAGAAGAGTAGCGTGAAGAGTTAATTGCACTGTGCGTAGCAGCAAAAAAAGTTGACAAGTTAGATTGGCGCGCTTGCGGCCCACTTGACTTGGCGTAAAAAAAATATTATTAGCTCTTGCAACTGTCGCATTTGGCTTATCGGTCGTGATAGGCATTAAGAGGAAAGAAGAAGAAACAAAACAAAAAAAACGGTTGAATGTGTAGCAACAACAACACCGCAGTATATGCCACATGTTGCAGCAGTGATTGCGAAGCGATTGTACACGCTTAAACACCTCGGCTTGGGAATGCATAAATACAGTGAACTCAAAAAGTATCGTTTTTACAACAACTTTTATTTCTTTGGGTCATCAGTTAGTTTAAAGAATTCGGACCATTTAGTCATTTAAGAAAGAATTTTGTTTGCAAGAATTTTTTATACAAACATAACCTCATTTTTGTAAAAATGTGGGCGTGGCAAGGTATCGAAATATCTGTAATAACTACGAAACGGCTAAACGGATTTCAAAGATATCTGCACCACGAGAAAGATATTTAAACCAGCTTTCGAAAATATACACTTCCGAATCTTTGTATTACACTGAAACACATTTTTTTTATAAAAATACAATTTTAAGCTGCGAAAACACCTCAAAGGCAAAGCGGCTTTAAAAAAATGACTTGTTTTCAATTTTTGCGAAAAATTTATTCTTGAAATGTTTTTTAAGAAAAAATTATAATATTATTCTAAAAAAGTCAAGCCTGCCAAGACTTATGGCGTACCCTATATTCAGACGGGGATATAGGTATGTATACATTTGGCTGTTACTTAGCATATAAATTTTGCTGGGTACTTATTGCAACATAATGCATCAAATTGCGGAAATGTTGCTGATATAATATTCAAGCGTACGATGCTTATCGTCATGGCAGTGCGGCTGCGCAATTAATTGCGTGCAATTAACCGTGCAAGGAGTCGAACAACAACAACAACAAGCGGTGGCAAGTAACAAGTGGCAATAACAACATCCTGTCGCTGCAATTTTCGTTACACCAACTGGCAAAGCTGCTGCCCAACTTTACTGTGCGTAGCTACTGTCAACAACAAATCTACTTGCATACATACAATATTTAGAGAGAGAGAGTTGGTGAGTTAAGTGCATCCCACTGTCATTATCAGTCAACGACACTCATCCATTGCTAATGCGTTCAACTTGAAAATATGCGTTGACATTTTGGTGAAAAAGAGCGACAGCGTACGAGCAATAAACAGCAGCTAACTAACAAGTGGTCGAAATGTTGTTGGATGATTTTGTTGCATTGTTGCTGTGTTGTTGCTGTTGTTGTTTTGGGTGTTTGGGTGTTGCTGCTGCTGCTGTTTCGGTTGCTGGAGATTGCAGCTGCTTTGTGTCCTATCATATTTGTGAAAAAGTTGCGAAAATTGATGATTTCAATTAAGAAAAGAAGTCACAATATTGTAGTGCAAAAAACAAAAAAAAAAAAACAATAACAACAGTCACAATTTTTTTTAAATCATTTTTATGTTAATACAATCACAATGAATGGTAAACGCATCATTTGAGTGACAGTAGCAACAACTACAAACACCGCAGTACACGGTAGCATACTTAATGGGATGTGAACGGCGGTGGGGCACTATGAGACATTTTCAAGAAATCGTTACTCAAAATCATTGAACTCATAATATTCAATATTCGTTTTATGAGTTAAAATTGCGAAATTGGTGATTGCAAAGAGTTTCTAAAAAATATATTTCAAAAATGTTCAGATATTTTTTAATTTTGTTTCAAGTTCACAGGAATTGAATAAAAATGTATTTATTATTTAGTAAATTGAAAAAAAAATCGGAAACACTTATCATGAAAAATTTAAATTTTTTTGTTTGTAAATAAAATATAATAAAAATAAAATAAAGTAATATAAAAAAAAATAAATTAAAATAAAAAAAAATAAATTAAAATAATATGAAAAAAATCAATTAAAATAAAAAAAAAATAAATTAAAATAAAATAGAATAAAATAAAATAAAATAAAGTGGAATAAAATAAAATAAAATAAAATAAAATAAAATAAAATAAAATAAAATAAAATAAAATAAAATAAAATAAAATAAAATGAAATAAAAAAAATAAAATAAAAATAGATTTTCTTTCCAGGAATACCTATTTTTCGGAATTTTTAAATTAGGAATGAGAAAGAAAAATGCAAAAAAAGAATGAGGAAAAATAAAAAAACATTTTCAATACTGATTTTCAGACTTAAAAAGTTGTGTTGGAAAACACATTTTTCAAAAACGGATTTGAATAACTACTTCAACGATAAAAAAAAGCGTAAAAGGGAATAATTTTTTCTAAACTATTTTTAGATAGCTATAAAAAAGGGTTTAAACAGTTCTTAAAATATTTTCTTGGATTTTGGTAAAATATTACAGAAGTTCTTCAGAGTTTTGTACTTTACATCTTTAAGCTTTAAGAACACTTTTAAATCATAATTTTATGAAACGAATGCCCTTCAGCTCTTCTTATCAAAAATGCTATTTGATTTCAAAACAAAGAACTTTAATCAATCTACCCACTGTGCAACGTCAACGTCTCACGTAATTAGGTGATTTTCAAATTGGTAAAACATGTTTCAAGCTGTTAGCTGACTGCAGCAATCGTACAAGCTCCTTGTTGGCTCATATCACAGCATCAGGTGGCACATTTGTCAGTGCCAAATTTTTGGTGGCTTCTTAATGATATTCCTTGTCATTGCCGTACAAATGTATGCACATATGTGGGTTATTCAGTTGTTGTCGCCATTTCTCAGGAATTTTTGTATTTGGTTTTTGTTTTTTTTTTTTTGTTTGAATGATATTGGCGCATGTTCTGACTCTTATTGATATGCAACAATTTGTTTTTTTTTGTTATTCAATTGTAGAATATTGAAATTTTGCAGCTGTCTTATGACGCCTTATGAACATTGGCCCATTGGCTTATCAAAAGACGTGGTTCATTAGCACTTCACATGAAGACAGATAACATTTGAGTTCTTGCTGTCAATTGAAAAGAATTTTTTCAATTTCGAACAATATAAGAATCCAAAAAAAAAGAAGGATGAAATGTATTTACTAAATAAAAGAAGTTAAAATAAAATGAGCTATGAACTCGATACGGACAGAGTAGAGTATATGGTTTCCCGGTTTCGATTGCGATTTCCTTACTCTTCGCTTAGTCACTTGTTGTTCCTGGCTCCTTTGCAAGTATTCGAAAAAAGAGACTCTCAGCAACGACTTCAACGGCACTCCTTAATTGAGTTGCTAAAAACGGCAGTACGTACATAGAATGGGCTGACGTGGAAATAACTTAAATAGGGTCATAGAGAGGTGTTCCCTGCCTTAATCTAATTCGGTACCTTCTTCGACCATTTCCTTCTTATTCCCTTCAGCGGAGAAAAATATTGAGTTTCTCAGGCAGGCCAAAACTTTCACCGGAAAATCATCAAGAGAAATACTTAAACAATATTCAAAAAGCCATAAAAGATCTATTCCAGCTTTTGGTAAACAACAAACAATCTGAACCATTTCTTTCCCGCAATTTCAGTTTAACAGTTTTATTCCTTGAGTAAAGTCCTTGCTCAACTCTACAACAAATACGAGTATCACCCCTTTTCAACTGTAGTTAAAATTAAATCCTGAACTTCTCACATAACAGCCTTCTCCTTACTCTACAAATCACCCCCCTTTCAAGAGTAGTTAAAATAGCACATACAGTCGCTGTTAAACTCTACCAACATTCTCACCCCTCCTTTTAATAACATTCTACACACAGCTGTACTCCTGCGCTGTTAACCAGCTGTTATTTACCCCACTGTTATCAAACACAGTTATTTATTCCCCTGTAAGTTACCCTGCTGTTAATGAGCACTCTCCGCATTTTAACTAACTTCTCCAATGTTAAGATAATTCTCCTTATTTCCCCTCTCCACAGTTTACCCCTATTAACTCAACCACTGTTACGCTCATTGAGGGGGGGAAACAATGTGGAGAGTTAATGCTAGAGAGTGGGAGTACACAGAGACGAACTTTTGTTAACAAACAATAAGCTAAGCTCAACGAAGTTGGCCGAAACACGAAGCCGTTGAAGTGAAGCGATTGTATTAGCCGGCAAGCACAAGTGGCAAGCTGGTGTGGCGCTAAGATATGTATGTAAGTACAAGCGTGTGGCTTATTGGCCAAGAGGCTGTAATCATGCGGAAATGAACAGCGTTGTAGCAAGATCGGTTCGGATCAGTGTAGTAATTTAAACGATGCTGATACTGGCTAGCTGAGCAGAGCACAATGGCAAGGGGAAGGCGCAGCATTTTATTGTATCGACTTTGACGATCAATGGATTAGCTGATGGTTGGATTAGTGTGGCAAGCAACCGAATCGAATGAATGTAAATGCCTGCCCAACGATCAAAATCCATTGCACATGGTCAAGCGACCTTTCAGCAACCTTGTAGGCTGGCATGAATACAATGGATTGTGTGGGTATGAGTGGCGTGTATGCAATTTTGTATAAATGTTTGTATGTATGTTTGAAATTAAAGATAGCGTTGTGATGGAAGCATGTTTTTTCGTGTTAAAGGCAGAGATTACAGTGCAGGCGCGGTTGCCGTTTTGGCACAATTTCATCAAATTTGGCCAATTTATTTCGCTTTGGTAGAGAGGTAACATTTTAGGATACATCTTTAAAATTTCCAAATATCCAATGAACTTGGCAGCTCTCTCTTTAAGTAGGGGCGGTTTGCTTGAAAAAGGGAAAGATCTTTAATTAGTGATATTTAATTAAATTAGTTGATGTCACAATAACAAAAACAAATTAGAAGAATTTCACGCTGATCACAAAAATACATTGATTGATGCCACATCGCAAAATCATGTCACATTACAAAATAAAATATCACATCATAGTATGTAAATCAAACAAGGTAGTAATATATCACATCACATCAAGGCATTGATTTTTGAAGCTATCGATGTATCGATTAATATCATATCGTATTCACATGAAATCATATATCACAGCATCAGACTAAAGATCATTCCTTCTCTTGTTCAAGTTAACTGAAGACAGTCGGAAACTAAGTCTTTTGCTACCTTTTTTCAAAGCTTTGGTGATAGTGCGATGCGAACGGGTGACGCTATATACAAGGACGCGCTTGACAATGGACCCGTAATCTATATTAGTCGGGAGATGATTTGCTCCTGAATTTCTTAAACCGAATATGATGATAGAGAAATCAAGGTATATCACATCATAGTATCACATCAAATTATATCACATATCTTATTAGCTCAAATCATAAAATTTGCAAATTTATGAAACATATCATATCACAACATCAGATCACAACATTTATACGATATGATATCTTGCCAAAAAGCCTGGATATCTTATATCCATTTTTAGACCTGAATTCTTACAAAGTTTATCGTACGCTCCTTGTATGTATGTACGGAAAAGCTCAACAAAAGTTTTACAAAATTCTAATTTCTATTTGAATGTTATACAAATTGTTGGTGGAAGAAGAAAAATCGACTAAATGGCAACACTGATTGCAATCGCCATAAATTTAGTAGGGCAATAAAGATCGTGTATCAATCATGTTGCGACCGTGCACGAACGTGTTGTTGTAAATTGGGCTTACTCTCTATGATTATGCCAGCTTTTATTTTGGTTGTTGTAATATTACTTTTTAGCTGCAACGCGACCTTTTTGATCTTCTCCAGTCAATTCAATTGTTGATTTTGGCTTTTTGATATTTTTACTCAATTTCTGCATGCAAAATTGGTTACACTTGCAAGTCGACAAGAATAACAACAACAACAAAAACACAAACATGTATTCTAGCAGCAGCAGGAGCAGCAGTAAAAGCAAATTGACTATGCATTATTGGATGAACCTTTTGGTGCACGATCGTATTGATATCATTGTTGTTGTAATATGTAATATAATCAGTAGCTGTGCATCAAAATATCGTGTCTTACTTGATTGCGCCTTGCTTTGGTTATGTCTTGTTGTTGTTGTTGTTCCGCTTCTGATCATGATGATGATGATGCTGATGATTTTGATCTCTTCTATGCGGTGTATCAAAGGAATCAACCTGAAGGTGAAGGCTCACTAGCAAATTTTATTTTTTATAACATTTTTACGAGACGTACGCGGTCATATCAACTTGGCCTTTGAGTTAGCTCTCAATACTTGTATGTATGTATGATTGTGGATAATTTGTATCGGGTGTTTTGAGTTTATTTTAACGGTTGAATTTTCACATACATATAAAACAAATTGAATCTTGGTTTATGGCCTACACTTGGTAGGTGAGATCTTTCGACGTGTCCGTATGTATGTATGTAAGCTTGTTAATTTCTTATTTTTGTTGTTGATTAATCCCACTTGCACACATTGAAATTTCTTTCGTGGTAATTTGTAACGAATTACGCATGCTCAGGTTCAGTTCAATTCTGATAATGGATATGTGCCCTGAGATTGATCACGCGAGGTGTTCAATTATGTAAGGATTGTGCGAAAAATCGTGATCGCATAAAGATCAATGAGCTGCGATTTGCATACCCTACCTTCTCGCTCAGATGTAGGTTTTGTAATTGATATCACTTCATATCTCATTACCTATCTTAAGCCAACGTCTAGTCAAAGGTTATGCAGTTACACAAAGCATAAATATCTCAAAGGATCTTTTTATCTAGATGACCCATAGAGGCCATAGAGGAAGAGGTCATTGTGATCCTTAAAGAAGAAAGGAGAATAAACCTCGATCAGAGTAAGGTTGCTTCGAGCGAGCTTTTCATTCAGATTTGAAGACTTAGCTGTCATTGTAGTCGAGGCGGACCAGGAAGAAGCTCTCGTGTTATCTGACGGCTCTAAGAACCCTATTTTCAGTCCCGACCCAGCCCAGGAATTCGATTAGTTATAAGTTCCATGGCGTTGGATGAATTAAAGGCTCTGTCGGAGGACCCACCACCATTGGGGGGTGAGAAGAAATTTGGTTTCTTTCACTAACCCTTCCTTCATCAAGCACCCATGGCGCCCATTGATGTGGTCTATTCCACACGAATGTCTCAACATGAGCAATGGAATTCACCTGCAATTATTTTATAGAAATCATTAGGCCAGCAACACGATCTTTAGTCGTTCATAGCTCGAAAGCTAATTGATGCTAAAGGCTACATAAAAAAAGAAAAAAAAAATTCAAATGAAATGCCAAGTTGAAGAGCCATTTAAGCTGGGCTTGTGATGCAAAAAAATTTGTCGCCGTCGGCCATCAATTAATAACGAATCACGAAAACAAATTACGTTACGTAGCAGCAACGACAGGCGCAATGAAGAAGCGATTAAAAGAACAACTGCAACAACAAAAAAACGTTGCCAACATTCGTTGGTTGCATTTCTTGGGTAGAAAAGCTGCTCACATAAACGCAAGCTCCACAGCTAACTTAGAAACTAAGTCGGTTTTATTTAGTGGTCGCGGCGTGCAATAAAGCAAATTAACTGCTTATTAAATGACGCGCAATTTACACCACAACTAAATGTCAAAATGAGTAGAAAAACAAGTAAGGGTGGTGATGTATGCGGCTGTGTGTGAAAGGGGTTATAGCGCTCATGAATGTTGTTTTTGCAAGGTTGCCACCTATTTAAAAATTGGTTAGCTGCTTGAGATATACCAATATGCAAACGGGGTTGCCACCTAATCGTATTCTTTTTTATTATTTTGAATGCGTGCTACATTTTAAGCCATCATGCTCAAGTTTTATCATCTAAAATTTTTTTCAGGAGTTGCCACTTATTTAAAATTTGTTTACATGACATAAGGGCAAAAGAAAAGACATTTTGCGTCATATTTTGTCCAAAATAATTATAAGCTGATTGTCACTTTAACGTCTACATTTCAAAAATTGTATCTCTATCCTTGTCCCCTCTCTCTTCTCCTGTTGGCTCTTCTAACTATTTGAATTTCTATCCGTGTAAGGTATAAAAAATAGACGAAAAATACGTTGTAGTGGAACAATAGATCCGGTTGCTCAAATCATTTTTAATATAACCATTAGACAGTTACAAATGTTGCTAACAAATTACAACAACAAAACGTTTTGTGTCTGGTCAAAAGTGAACACCTCACCCCAATGACCAATCAAACTACGAGTATTCGTTTGAACTACGATGCCATCCAGCACACACAGCATTGGCAACATTTAGCGAGCAACATTCAGACGGCAAACAATTTCGTCTGTCTCTCAGTCTAAAATGCTTAATATCAAAATCACGTTTGTATTTGTTGTTGGTGTTGCATGGCAGCAATGAATTTTGTGGTTATTGCATAGCTCGATTTGGCTAATCGCAATTGTTGTTGTCTGTCGGGTGCGCATTGAATTGCTGCCTACTACTTCACTAACAACACCAACGTCATCACCAGCACCACAATTGCCGATCGCATTATTGGGTGTCTCAGTGGTTATTGTTGTTGTTATTTTGCTGGCTTGGCGCGTATTAAATTACCTCTTTCGAGGTCATGGGAAAATATGAAGCGTGTTTCCAGCTTTATTGCCGCGCCAGCTGACTACTTTTCTTTAACTTGCGATTGGTGTACTTTTTTTTTGTAATTCCATCTTGGTTTCGGTGGTTTTACTTTTTTCTCAATTTGGTCAACTGGTAAAAATATATTAGATTATTGTGCGAACATAAATGGGTAGGGAATTAATTTCATGAAATTGAGATCTCAATTTTAGTAGTGAATTACTTTACTTTTTTTTGTTTTTTTTTTTTATTTTTTTTTGTTTTTTTTTTATTTTTTTTTGTTTTTTTTTTATTTTTTTTTGTTTTTTTAATTTTATTTTTTTTTAACTTGAGTTTGACTTTGTGACTTTGCACTGCTAGTTGTTGAGTTTAGTTTTGTTGTTGTACGTTATTTTAAGACCGAAAAAGTGTGCGTACTTGAAAATTGAAATAAGTGAAAAATTAGTAGTATTTTTCTAAAAAAAAAGGTAGTGAGTTCCCTTGCAACCCTTGATAACCGTGGTGGGATTCTGATTCCTAAAATAATGCGTTTAATATAGGATCCATTCATTCTTCAGTTATTTTATGCCAACAGCGACTGCCTAGCTCAAAAATGATTTCCTGATGACAAAAAAAAATGTTATTTAAATTTTTTTTGTTTTCGAACTTTCGAAATAGCTTAGTTTTCGTAATAGTGCGTAACAAACTTTAACTGAAATCCGACTCGAAAAACGAATGTGTTCTACTCGAACACTTCTTACAGAGTACGAATCACTCGAATTCGAAAAAAAATTTCATTCGAATAGAACTAGAGAGTGAGGACCCAGTACCTAAAAATCTTTTCAACGCAAGATTTTCATACCTTATTTGTATTTACATATATGTATACATTTTCATAGTTTTATTTTGACATAATTGTGTCGCTTTAATTATTTAAATGTGTTTTATTTAATTGGAAAATTATTATTTCAACTGTTAAATGAGCAATTACTTACCGTTAAATATCGGTACATAAATTCATGTGCTGCAAACAGGTATTTAGAGCGCACAAGTGGTGAGCAAACGCAAAAAAACAAAAAAAAAAAACATTAAAACATTCAAACAACCATAAATGTTGATATGCACTTGAAGGGTAGGTTGTTGTTGTAAGCACATATTTATGTACATACGGAATGTGTGTGGACACTTACGATCTAGTGCTTACATGCTACAATTACACACATAATTAATTATTTTAGATTTATTTCCATTTTTATTTTCATTTTCATTTTAATTACATACATACAAACATTGTACAGCTAATAAAAAGTGTGTTCACAGTTACACCATTGACAAGTGGGTGTGCCAGGTGACCGTTAAAATATGCAACTAATGAGAATTATGCAAACAAATAAAAAAAAAATTTTTACAAAAACGAGATTTATGCGCTTGTTATGTTATAAATTGTTGATGTCATTAATTCATTCGTTTTCTTTTCACTAATTTTTGCAACAAAAAAAAAAGCAGAAAAAAAATTAATTTGATTTTAATTAAAGCAGTTAATATGGTCATTGTTAACACTAAGATTGTTTTTAATGTAAAGAATGTAATTGCCGATTAAATAATTATTGCTTGAAATACGTTTTGACTGTACGTTAAGATAGTCAATGAAACATTTTAATCAAGAGCTCAATAAAAGCTGTTAATAATGTTTGAAATGGAGGAATGTTGGTTGGTGGTAGTTTGAAAAGGATCTAGCTAACATACATAGTTATGTGTACAATTTGTATAGGATTTGTTGTTGTTTTTTTATAACCAAGTTACTCGTCACTGTTATCGTGATTATCATTACCTTCAGCAGCTTAATTGTAAACAACATTATCATCATATATACTCGTTTTACGGCGCCTCCTACTCTACCCTTTCCCTTTTTCACTTTTGCTTATACATTTTCCAATTTTTGTTCTCCTCTCATTATCATTACCACTATTAGTAAAATAATAACTATATATATTATATATATTATCATTACTATGATCATTAGCATTATGAATTTTATTTTTGAGTTCAATGTTTTTTATCATTCCTTTCTATCATACTTCTTATCGTCTACCCATTCTGATGCTTACTTTACTTAATCCTTTTCTTCTACCTACTAGTTTTCATTCTCCATTAATTATATTTTACTTTTTCTTTTAATTTTTAAGAGTTTAACCCGTTACAATATCCAGAACGACAAAGGCTGAGCTATTTCAAGCTGTTGGATATCAATAATATGATATCCAGGCCGAGATCTGAGGTATCTGTCTATCAAATCGAGGTGGAGGCCATTTAGAGTCCGCCTCTGGTTATGCAGATCACACGGCAAGGAGATGTGGCTTCGAATTTCGTCATAGTGCTTACGGATATCTTTTCTTATATCTGTAGGAGGTGGAGCTTCACCCAATAGATGTCCATTTGGATGATTAGGCTTAAGACAGTTCAGTAAATATTGTCTGCTTAGGTGTTCCGCTTGCTCCCAAACATTGAGCATTTCAGCCTTTTGGTAAAGTTGAGACTCAGTTGACATAAGCAGATACATATATCGTGGCAGTTTTGATGGTGGTGTTTTGGCAGATGTTGCGGTCTTCTACTCTAAAACTACCTTGCTTATATAATGCATGAAGACACCCTCTCCCTAGTCAAGAAAATTTGGAAAAAAAGTCGGTTGATTGACCAGTTTGGGGATGTGTTAATCAATGCTCCAGCCATGCTTCTTGTCAGCGGCTGTCCATGGCCCAGCAGTATTCTCTAGAGCTTTTAGACCACAGCAGTAAGAACAACAACAGCAATGTCGTAACATCTTTTAACCTTAGATTCCACTTGTATTCAACAATCCATCTAGCACACGGCCTACTCGTAGCTAAATATTTCACGTACCCAATCCCGCATCGCAACATTGCAAACATATATATATCAAGAAGCATGTGCAAACCACTCTAGTACGGCACAAAATTATTTAGCTCCCATAAGAACTTTCCCAAGTAGCTCACTATGAATGCGACAATTTCTCTAGCAAATGGGCACACGTGCACTTCCAAATGCCATAGAACATAACGCAATGAAAACAAATGTTGTTGTTGTTCTACAGATTTATACAGAAAAATTGTTGCGGTCAAAGTGGTTGTGGTTGTCAACAACAATTTACCGCACAACACAAATAAGAATCTTCAGAGAATTTCTCACGTTGCGCTAACTCCAATGAGCTTAGGGCAAAAAAAAAAATTCTACGCATCCAGCGGCGAGAATATTGTTGGTAGCAACACAATTTAGCTGCTTAACAACATTTTCACAAAGCTTTATAATCCTAGCCATATCTGTGAGCTCATGATTATACATACATACGTACAAACACACAAACGCTCAACGCGCATGCGTAACTAAGTTGAAATCGGGGTAGCTCATGCAACTGCCAGTTTACAACATAACAACAACAATGGCTCGTACATAAATTTAAACAATTGTTGCAGCTTATTTGTCATTTAAATGTGTGGCAATGTAGCACGGTAGTCAAAATGTGGAAGCAACAAAATGTCAACGTTATCAGTAAATGTGAAGAAAAGCGGTGAGCAGCTCGTAATTCAGCTGGCATGATTGATGAGGGGAGCAAAAGAGGTGACAAGAAAAATAAAAGATTTCAGGGTGGTTAAATTTTGCGCTTATTTTTTATAATTTACAAGAAGTTTCCACGACCTCCATGCTGAGTTGATAGACAGATCCCTCAAATCTCGGCCTGAGAACCCCGTTTGATATCCAACCATATAAAATCGCTGAACTGGATCTCGCTCTTCCGAGAGAGACTAGTGTCGTGTTAGCTAAACTGCATTCTGGATATTGTAATAGGTTGAACTCTTACTCAGCCAAACTGTCCCACAACATACTAAATCCTTACGCTGCTGGTGATATGTCCGCTCGTCATAACAAACATCTCTTTCCTCGTTCAATTGAACCGACTCTTCTAACATCAATATTACTCTGGTTGAAGCATCGAGATATCCTTGGACTTCCGTTAGAAGAGCATAATGACGATTCCGAAAGTCACAACTTTTACATCTCAGCGGGTAGGGGTTGTTTAAGCGGTAGTGTTCCGAAAATATTTCTTGTCTTTGGGCTTAGGGGACTTAAGTTCAATACCCGTAGGTTGAAGTGCGAAGCGTGGGCTCAACCCCCAAAGGACTGCCCATAAGTTTACAACTTCCCAATTTTTCATTGATCAGCCGGCTAGGCGGCCATGGTGAACGATACGATAGCGAAACCTTTTCGGCAGAGAATCCGTTCATTTCATAGAATAACTAGGCACCCCAAGCTGAGTGAGTACTAGGCATGGGACTATTCGTATAAAAATTATTCGAATAAGTAAAAGTTTTATTCGACGCGTACAAAAGATTCGAATTGTATTTATTCGCATTTTTTTATTCGTTTATTCGAATAGTGTTTATTCGAATATTATTCGAAAAAAATCCCACCAATTTTGAAGCGAAGCATTTACGCCGGCGGGTTAAGGGTCACTTTCGATAATGTTCCTCAAAATTTTCCGGGAGTGTTTCCGGCGTTAAAAACAACAACAACACGAAGTGGTATTACAACATCTTTGGAAAAAACAGTAACAAAAACAAAATAAACTAAACTCCCACAACAAGTACGAACTTAATACTGCAGCCGATCTCACGCTGTGCTGACAAGGCTACCAAAACACAATAGCCGCAATGACTTGCATATCAAACAGTAAAGATACTCAAGAATGAGCCAGCTATGTGCGCTATGCATCTTCCATATAGGCTACAAGACGAAATGGTACGAGTACTTAAAAGCGCGCAGCAAAGCTTCATACAACTTAAGAATTCAGTGAGAATATGCAGCACAATGACGAAGATGTCCAATTAACGTGACTTGTACCAGACGTACGGGCTGAGTTGTAAGAAAAAGTTGAAAACAAAAATGTATCCCTAGAAGCACGGAAGAAGAAGAAGGCGCAGCAGCCGCTGGCAGAAGATTAAGAAGTGAAAGAGGCTGAGTTAAATGTGCAATGCAATTCCGATCTTTAACCACCTCACATTGGCATTCATAGACATAAACGACATGTGACTTATGATTAGAATCATGGCATGGCATGGCATAGGCCATGGCCTATGGGCCATTAAACTGCTTTGTTCGATACGTTGAGCAGTGTTGTTATTGTTGTTGTTGTTATGTGCTTGAACTTGGATGGTAGCAACAAAGACAGTGGCTGTGTTTGAGCTAATGAACCGAGTAGTTAGTTTAACTCGCTAGTCATTTTGGTTGTTTCTTGGTAAGTTGGGCTTATCTTTTGTCTACAGAGCTTAGTTGTAGCTCTGTTGTGTTGTTGCCAGCAGGTCGTTAGTAAAAGAGTATATTTGTATGTACCTAATTGCAGCTGCTAAAATTATGCCTGCAGATGAATTGAAGTTGAGTGCTAAAGAAGCCGTAATTTATTTTTTGTTATCGAGCAAGTGACTGCTTGCTGGAAGAGGCGTCTAACAACTTAACTAGGCGCAAAATAGTAATGATAATATTTAGTAGAGACACGCAAGCTGGGGTATTCAACTTAATGGATTGAGCTTGACGAAATTAATCTAAGCTTCAGAGGAGTTAAGCATTTGAATCTCTTTTAACTATGCGAGAGAAAAGTCCTCCTGAAGAATTATGGTCCTGTCCGTGACGGTTTAAGCGAATTCGACAAACAGTGACAGAGGGAAGTCTTGGGTTATGGACGTGTTACTGTTGTAGACAGTCCTTTCCTCTGATCCTAAGACCTTCTGGTTTGAACTAAATTGTAATCGCATTGATTTGTTTGATCCCGTCGAAGCTTGTTGTGGATTTGATAATACCTTACGTAGGGCACATTCTAAGTCCGCACTGCGCTGGAGAATATGGTGGAGGTTCTAATGGCCAACAGCAGAACTCGAAGGAATGAATTTGACTTTTCTGAGAAAGTTTTTACTATTAAGAGTTCATTTCAGAATCTTTACTGACTGGTTTAGCGATTTTTGGTAGGACTTTGACCTGTTATATGCATTCTCCTTGTTTCGGCCATCCATAAGTAATTCTCAAGGAGCTCAAGCGATAGCAGCTTGCGACAACAATCGATGAATATGTTGCCTTAGCGCTCCTTTCTTAGTCCATTGAAGCTATCAACGACCGGAAGGTTTAAGAGTAACTCACAACAACTCTCTGCGTCTCAGAATCTAACGAGTACCAATAGCCATCTCGCAATAGCCATGCCAGTATGTAGTAACCATAATCCAAAAATGTCTAATAAGAATATTCCCATAGACTCTTACTTTCCATTTTCTTCTTTTTCATCGGTTAGTTAGCCACGTGAAAGCTCAGTTGTCTGGCTATTACAGCGCCATGCTGCATCTTTCACATCCTATTCGTTCCTTCAGAGCCAAAGACTACATAGCACACTACACGAACAGGTACTCTTGTCAATTTCCAATAACCAAAAATGGGCAAACAAGCAACAACAGCTACGAGAATCTCGCACAACCCTACCAAGTCGCATTGCGAGATCCATGCTTGGATGTCTGTCGTTGGTGTGCGGAATTTTGCTGTCGAAATTATTAAATACTTCATGCATAGCTCTCTACATTCATCGTTCGACTAAGCTCGTGGAAGCTCATAGAAGCTCATGGTTGCTATGCTCGGCTATGCGCCGCAATGTTTTTGCTTATTTTTTTAGTCGGCTAGATTGTCGATCTATCTGTCTGCCAACATTTCCTTAAAAGGTTGATAATTTAGGATAAATGAGCAGCCTATTGGGTTGTTAGCCGCCAACATGGTTCTTTGTCTACTAAAGTCCATGTATGTATGTGTGTTGGTACATAAATTCTTGTGACAACAACTGATTGCTCACTGATAGCTCATTTTCTTCTAATTTAACAAAGAACATTTGCTTGTTCTAAGTTTTGCGATATGAGAAAGCATTTGACATTGTGGTCATGCCATATTTGGCACCGATGCGACAAGTTGAATTGGCTGCATTGGCTGCAGTGGGATGGATGGTAAAATAAATTGTTTGAGTTTTAAAAACTAGAACTAGAATGTGTCTTCAAGATTCAAAAAAAAAAAAACTAAAGCGTTTCAGGAGGAGAAAAACTTGGTAGCTACAGAACGAACAGAGTTGCCGAATGTTGAAAAGCTCAAAAAAAAGCTCAGCGAAACTAGGCGTCACTTCTAGAGCAACCTGTGTCACTTCCAGTTGTGGCTAAACTTGAACTCAAGATCTGTGGTCTGGTATTCAAAAATCTCCCTTATAAATCTTATATAGAAACTAGTCTATCCCGATTCGTTAAGAAATTAAAGACGTCAAAATAAATCTAAAATATGCTTCAGGGTCACAGTGGGATTCCTCTAAGACAATATCTGAGAAGCTGTTCGTTAAAAGGCTTTTTTTTTTAGAAATTGTATTCTGTGAGGATAATGGCCTAGGTTGAGGCTTTCACGTTCATAGTTTCCTCTGTCTATCCAAGAACGCAGAAAGTCTGAATTTTTTGCTCTCAATGTACCACTCCACTTTGCTTACCACTTCATGTACCAGCCCATAGAACAGTCTGAGTTGATCGGCCTCGCTCCAACATCTTGAGAATGGTTTTCAAAAGAAGTACAGTTCTTATTCCTATTCTTTTTCATTGTTGTTGGCTCTGCACACGTAACTCAAATAATTTCATTTGTTTGTAATTCTTTTGTATTCAAATCCTTTGTTGTGTTTCATTTTATGAATTTAATCAAAACAAAATTTAGTTTAATTGTTTATTCGTTTGTTTATAAATTCGAACCTCACTGGGCTCGTAATGAAACACAGTGTTGTGCTATGTGAATTTTTTGTATGAATGAGACAGAAAACGTTTGTTGACACATGAAATTAGAGATGCCATACAGGCGCGAAGTCGTGTATGAAGTTTTAGACTGAGCCAAACAATTTTGTAAACATTTTTTTTGAAAATTTTACTGACAATATTTTTTTTAGAATGGCGAAAAACTACTATAAAAATTTCAGATCTTCTGCAGGTATAAGATTGCAAATTAAAATGTATTTAATTTTTTCGGAAACTAGCAAAAGACTAGTAAATGATTTAAGAAAAAAATTTCTGAATCCATTTAACTCTTAAAAAAGAGTTGTGAATAGCAATGACGAAAAATAAAAGTTATTTTATATCGATAAAATTTTCTGTCATGCCAGAAGTTGCGGGATAAAAGTCTTGGCTAAAACTAATTTTCGTGAGAAAAGCGCGATAATAATTTTAAAATCTTGATTTCTATTTTTTTTCGCCTGCAATAAAAGTTGTATTGAGACAGTGGAAAAGTTTATAATAATATGAATATTATAATATTAAAGAGGATTGAGAAAACTTTCAGCATAGGATACTTAAAACAAGGTTGCCACATATTTTTGTTTTTTTTTTCTTAAATAAGAAGTTTTTTTTGTGGGCGCAATAAAAGTTCGTTGACAATAACCAGTCAACCGCTTATTTTAAATTAAATAAATATGATATCCAAGGATAGAGGATTGAAAACCCTTTCACACGAAAGTATTAAAGCCATGGTTGCCACCTTTTTTTTTGTAATTTTACGGACATGGCTAAATCGATTATTCAACTCATCGCCCTGATCATTTCCGTATACTTATTCGTGGGTTGATCTCTTCTTCTTCTCGTACTTCCATACATCGGACCAAAGTTATAATACCACTTTTTTGGCACAGTCTAATATGTACAATTCTCAAAAAAACTCTTTTAAACAATTGCACGTATCAATTGAATCGATCTGTGGGAATCGAGTGCCTGTGATATATTATGAGTATAGGCTTTCGATAATCTGATGTGCTAATTATGAATAACTTATGTAAGTGTAACTCGGTGCCGCAGTCAGTTTTCTTGTTTGTATCAGGGCTGATGATTTTATCCGGGTAATGAAGAGGCAGATCACAACACGGATGCTCATTACGTTGGAATTGTCATTGTATTAATTTCACATGAAGAAAGCTGTAGAAGTTTTTGATGTGAAGAATATTGAGATAATCAACCCCCCATGCAATAGTGATAGGTCACTGTGCGCCTGTCATGGTGTCATCATTGCAATAATTAAAACAAATTTAAACCTTACACAACTCACTGAAATTGATTACAAAAACAAACACCTGAAAGTCAATAAACAAAATTATACCAAACAAGTGTGTGCCTCTCTGCATAAATGCATGGAATAATCACGCAGCCACACAAGAGCAAAACGCGTACTCTGCGTACTTATTTATTTATTATGTGTCCCTTCATGGATCGTGAGAAATTTATTTTTTCTGCGATCAACACTTGACAGCGAAAAGTTGTTGCTGATGTTGATGCCAACAACATTAAAGGTTTCAGTGTTGCGTTGTCGTTGTTGCCATTATTACGTGTACATATTATTGTTGTACGCAAGCCGTTCAAGCAGTGGCTGACTTTGCCCTTGACAAAGACCAAGAATGGAGGAAAAAGTCAAGTCAAAACGAACCACAGATATGTATGTATGCCGAGAGTTGAGCGCGCGGTGCCAAGCTAAAGCATGTCGGCAATAAACAAAATGCTGTCCATTGTCGATGACGTTAGTGATATTGACTTGGTATTGCAGCAGCGGCAGAAACAGTCATACCAATTGGCAGGCAGGCAGGCAGGCAGCTAAGCAGACAGCAAACAAGTAAAGCAACATGAAAATCATGAAAAAAAAAAATATAAAAGATTACAGTTGGTCATATGAAAAATGAGACATAAATAATGATAACAAAAGCAAGAGACAACAAGAGAGATAATTTTTGGCTTTGCAGAGGCTTAAGAGTTGAAGTGAAAGAGATAGCTACTAGAGCTCAAAGGCACCCCTCAGCGGTAGCAGGTTTCAGCATGAGAAGGTCCAAGAAACAACCTGTCTGAGCACTGATCAAGGAATGTGGGAAAAAATTGATTGTGGAGAACGTCGGAGCATATTTCTTACTCTCTAGGGATCGTCGTTGAGGACGGAAAACGACGTAATGATCGTCCTCCTCTTCATTACCCCACTTGCGATGGTGAAGCTGCCTATTTGATGAACGACCTATTTTGATGAACGACTTGTACAGAGCTGAAAGAAGTAGAGAAGGCCCTTGGAATATTCTAGCGAAAAGTTCTCCACATGAATTTATGGCCCATCAGGCAATACGAACATCGAAAGAAGACGGATATCTTGTTACAAAGTGTATTTATCCCAACGACCCTCTAAACTGGCAGTAGCAAAATCAAAAATCTGCACTCCATGGCATTTCCGCTGAGTGATGGTGAGTAGAACTTTTAGCGGAAATACATTAAAAAGAAGCTTGCGATGAGGAAGAATTTCCAAGAGCTTCATCTGCCAGACGGATTTACATATTCGGAGTCAGAAGGACGGTCATTTGAGGTACTAATCTTATGGTTATGTTTTGGGAACGATGCAGGTAACCTTACCTTACATGGGGCAAGGGATCTAACATTAATTTGGGCACAGAAGGGTACTATATGGCGAGCTGAGTCTACGAATTCTACCAAAGATATAAAAGGCCTACCTACCTACATAGGAGTCAGCTGAAAGATCTTATTTAGCAATAGCTTATCCGATTTTTATTGAGACTTGCTGTATATGTCTGTAAGTAAGAACGTAGGTAGAAAGGTTTGTTTGCTTCATATATGTAGATGGAGTTGGGGCGCTGCCTTTTACCGCAGAATTATGGGCCAATAACAGGGTTAACGCAAAAAAAATAAAAAACAAAAAAAAAAACAACAAACAACCAAACACTTGGCGCACCTGAGAATGTTGATAGCCTCACGCACCAACAGAGTCAACAAAAACAACACCATCAACCACAACAACAACAACACAACCAGTTAAAAGGAAACTTGGAACGCAATTGGAAGGCAACAAAACAACAACAACATACATACAACATTAACGTGCCGCATCACAGCAATGGCACAACAAAGCTGAAGTGTGTAACCGCCGCCAAATCACCTAAAAAGGGTCGTCCTTAAGGTGGCGCATACGTTAAAGCAGCATGCGGCAGAAGAAGAAGAAACAGCAACACATAGCGAACGCCAACAAAATTTAACTGGCATCACTTGCCACGATTTGACTTGAGACTTGAGACTTGAGACTTGACTCGACTTGACTCGACTTGACTCGACTTGACTCCATTCAAAATATTACGTTTTGATATGCAACAACAACAACAACAATAAATACGTAACACTCGCAACCGTGAAATCGAAACCTTTAAGGACAAAATGTAGCTGAAGTATGGGGCCAAAGGTGAACCAAACACGCGCAACAAGTAAGCGTGTATATGTAAGTGATTGTTGTTGTTGTTTCTTAAATACACTCTGCGCATGAGTACAAGTGTACTCGCATAAATGTTGCAATTGCGTCCAAGGTGTTGCTGCTCATTGCAATTCGTGACAAAATCAATGTAGCTCGAAGCTTTTGTCGCGTTTCTGGACAACATAAATTTCTGCTGATTGCTTTACAAGAGAGACAGTGTTGTGGAATGAAAGAAATTGTGGAATTGTCATGACATTTGCTTACTGCGCAGGGAGAGAAAACACAAATCTCTCAACACTCAAAATAAAATGTTGAACTTGACTGTGATCTTCTATACAATGTGGAACTGTGTGAGAGAGGAAGCACTTCAACCCTATTCCACTGGAAGGATTGGATATTATATATACAACTTGAACAGTTTCAAACGGATAGATCATTCTCATCATTCGTCACTACCTACAAATTGGAGGCATAAGAACAGCATGGAAAATTATACTGAAGATAACGCCACTCAGACACTGAAGACATACTACGGGTGAACTCAAAACCAAAAATTGGCCAGGTAGGCTGGCACCCTCCAGGGTTCGAATAATTGAGGTCTGACACACTCTCGAAAAATCGTATACGAAAGAATTGTACTGAGCCTGAGAAAACATTACGCGGATTTTTAGGCATCCGATACCCGAATTCGGTAGAAGTTCCTAAATCGCTGAAATAATCCCGAAATTAGCTTGATATAATGCCGAAAAGATTGGTTGAAATTCGGCGCCAAAACCACTCCTAGTGAAGTCACACTAGAGTCTATTTTAGATCCTTCATGCTCGGCTTTAGATCCACGGTACATGACATGCCCCAACAACGGATAGTGATTCATGGTTTATTAAGCGCATTATGCTGCGGTACGATTGCAACAAGCTATGCAACATTTGCAACGCAACGAAGAAGACGCAAAATGCCGATAAGAATAATGACAGAAGCCAAGAGCCAAATCCCCAAACAAAAAAAAAAGTTGCCCAACAACCGACCGAAGAAAAGTTATGATGGGGCCACAAAAAAAAAAAGAACATTGAAAGCCCCAGAAATTAAAATAAATAAACTCACACTGGACAGTTTGCTTGGTGGCAGTAAAAGTGCACTAAAGGAAGTGCAATAAAAAAAAAATGGGCAAAATACAAATACAACAACAACAACAACAAAAACCAAATCATAAATAAGCAATTGAGCGCACACGTGCAGCGACACAATCACTGCAGCATGAACTTGTGGTGATGAGGTGCGCACGTAGTTGATGCTGATGGTTGCAACAAATGGCCCAAAAGAAGCTAAACAAAAAGTGCACAAAAAGCAAAAATTACCAGAAAAGCATGCTGTGTTGATCATTTGTTGTATTTAAGCCCATTGTCGATACAGAGCATTAAAACATTGGCAGCATTGGCGGCAGCGTCTGAAGCATCCATCACAGGCACATTGGCGGGCATCGTACGTTGCTGTTGGTGTCGCTGTTGCAAGTGTTGTGGCGACATTGTTACGGCCATTGCCACATTGGCACATTCGGGGGGGATCATTTGCCCACTTGCATGACGACGGCGGCAACAAATATTGACTGCAAATGGAATTCATGGCAATTGATTACTTAACATGTTGCAGACGAATGCGGAGGAATTTGGTCGCTGTGCGACGGAATGTGGCGTTAAGTTGTGAAATGGCGTCGTCGTCGTCGTCGTCGTCATGGTCTACGTGTACTCTAAGGCGTGATTTGAGACGCAAATGCGTTTAGAAATGTGAGTATGTGGGCATGTACCAGAGCTCATGCTATATCAAGCATTCTATAACTGCGTTAGTTCCATACCAAACAAAGGTTAGTTATCACCTTCGTCTATATCCGGACAGGATATAAAATTTAATTTTTGTTTTTGTTGGATAAAATTTCCCTCAAGCAATAAGTTTTATTTTCGATCAAAAAGCAATAAGTCAATTAAAAAAAATTTCAAAAAGATTACCCATTGGATAATTGACACTCCAGTTCTTTTGTAAACTAAGCGAAGACTTTTGGTAATATTGTATAAATTAAGATTCACTAAGTTGATTTGGTTCGAGCTCGGGATCGTTGCTGGGCAAAATAAGCTGAACTTTTTGGTTATTTTTGGGTTAGTTTTAGGAATGGCCATAACTTCCACAATTTTGCTAGCATTGCCATAGTTTATACATTTTTGGATAGCTGGAGTAATAGCCTATCCAAAAATGTATGAACATCCCGTATGAAATGAAAATGCCGTAAATACATACATACTTTCCTTAAAGTCGCAGCGGCCTTTGGAGTTTTTTGATCCGCGAAAAAAATATTAAAACTCGAAACTTAACTTTTATCTTTGAACGATAAAATATCACTCAAAGAATAATGTTTACTGTTGAGCAAAAATGTAAAAGTCAAGGGTAAGTTTTATTTCCTCTCAAAATAATAAAACTCAAAAGTAATGCTTAAGTTGTAATTTATAAAGGATTCACTCAAACTTTTTTCAATCATTGTAGATCAAGGATGCATCGTAACGCTAATATTATCGCTTACCGAAAAAAACCAATCGTTTCTGTTGCAACGATCCAGTTTTTTAACGTTTAAGCAATTATCACAATAATTTATTTTCGCTGACAACGATAATGGAATTATCAAAATAAAAATATTTCGTTGATTAACGAAAAGAAATTATCGAAATAATTTCATTTCGGTAATTAACGTAAACGAAACGTTGATGATAACGTTTAAACTCTACACTTTTGGTTTTTATGCTGCTGGCAATGCCGTCACCAACAACTACAATTGCCCAGTCAGTTCTTTGACAAGCTACTCCACTATCAATTGTAGGGTAGCGAGTTCCCACCCCAACTTTTGTTAAATGTTTTTTAACTTTTTATTAAGTTTTCTTTGTTTTTTAATTGCAAGTATTATTTTTTTTTTTATATATTTTCACTTTTTTGTTTTGTCCCCGACACAAAAACATACAAATTTGAAATATGAATATAACGTAGCCGACCAGAAAATGGTAATATTACAGAATTAAAAAAGAAAACAATAATATAAAATGGAAAAAATATAAAACATAATATAAAAAGGAAAAAAAAATTTTGAAAAATTTGGGGTGCGAACCCGACTCCACAAACGAATTGAGTCAAATGAAATAGATTTGCCGTGCCAATGTAAGTATGTATGTATGTGCTCGTGGAGGCATTGCCCGTTCAGTTTAATTGAGGTATTTTGGTTGATTTATTTCGTTGCAACGTTATCATTTCCATTTCGATAATTTAGTTTTGTGAATTATCGAAACGAAACTTTTTGATAGTTTAGTTATGTGAATTACCGAAACGAAATCATTTTGATAATTTTGTTTTGTGAATCAACGGAACGAAATTATTTCGTTAAGTTTTTTTTTTTGTGAAATAGCAAAACGAAATAGAATCGTTTCGATAGTTGAGCATCCCTGTTGTAGGTCTCGGTTGAGCATGAAGAGACATGCTCATTCATGTACTTGAAACTGTTCTACGATGGGAGAAAGCCTTTGAGTTTTGACATTAAAAATACGAACTTAATCATTATTGGGGGTCCCTGCAAATTTCAGACACCTACCTAGAATCCTTTAGGAAATATTCAGAGACAGTTGCCACCACCCCCTTTTTCGATGACCCCAATTTCTGTGAGTACGGCATTGATATCGTATATTTCTATATCAATTTTCATGCTCCTACCACGAACCCTTTTGGAGGTATTACGCTTGTAAAATCAAGTTTGTATGTGAGGTGAAGGAGCAAGGGCCACGCCCCTTTAATATTTTTTGGTCTGTTGTTCCCTAAACTTGTATGTATTTTTTTTTTTTATGCACGACAG
This sequence comes from Sphenella marginata, assembly GCA_951509765.1. Taxonomy (NCBI): domain Eukaryota; kingdom Metazoa; phylum Arthropoda; class Insecta; order Diptera; family Tephritidae; genus Sphenella; species Sphenella marginata. Next base: position 18,084,670 of record OX608082.1, read on the forward strand.
TATCGACAAGATTCACCAAATCAATTTTCCATCTGCTTCTTCTTCTATTAACACACATATGTGCATATAACGACGAGTATGTTATCATTGTTGTTGGGTGTAAATTTTCGAATGCAATTGAAACAAATCGTTTTATAATTTCCGCAAATGTAAATCCATTTATTTTCCCACTACCAAATGTCGAATTGCCAACACAAACACCTACAAACAAACATGCATACACGACGAGTATACGAACACACATGCATTCGTAACTAACACACATACATACATACATAGCAGCAGCTGATTTTGTAAGCGCGATTTTTGCATAGAATTTGAAATTTGCAGCATGCGCCACACTCTTTCGCTTTGCCTCGCACACATTGCTGCACCATGACCAAGCAAACATTTGTTGCATGCAACAGCTGCATGGCATAAACAGTAGCACAGCTTGCTGCTTGCAACATTCATGGCCTCGTCGCCAACAAAGTCTACTCAAGTTACCTTCACTCGACTCACTATTTTTGAACTAACGGCTGCATTTACCCAACATATATCCCCCTGATTTTCCACTTTACCTTGCACACACACACACACACACGCATACGCTTTACTCACCAGCATTGAAAACGTGCAACCACACTCGTATTTGCTTGCTTTTGCAACACGTTAATTTAAAGCGTCGGCCTATTATTTTCACCTGTCAGCCCACAAATCTTTCAAGTGAGCGCGCATGCGCAACAACAAAAGACTCTACAATTGAACAACAACAACAAAGTGTGCAACCAAAGTGGTGCGGCGTGCTTGCCTATGGTGTCAGCTGCACTACTTGCATTGCACTAACTAAAACTGCCACTCTCTTCCACACTCACACACACACACACACACACACAATTGCACGCTCATATTGCGTTTTGCGCTTTTCTTGCTCCGCATATTTATTTGGGCTTCTTGTTGCCTGCTCTGATTTTATGCGCCGCCAATTGCTTTTTAATCACGTTTGCTGCTTTAGTCACTAATTTATGTCTTCCAATGGTCAGCCCACTTGTTGGTTGTGTCAGCATTTTTGTTGTTGTTGCTTTTTTACTTTCATTTTTTGGTATCCTTTTTTTTTTGTGTTTATTTTTGTTCTTTTTTTTTTTTTGTTTTACATAGAAGCTGGCGTTTTAGTCACGCGCATTTTGTTTGAAATCTGAGCAGCTTTTATTGGTCCATAAAATATGTTGCTGCTGTTTGGTGTAAATTGTTGGTTAGCAAAGGCAAATGATTTTGTAAAATGACGCTATTTAAATAAATTATTACAACTACAATTATTATTGCATACATTTAATATTTCTATAATAGGTATACATATGTATGTATTGGAAATTAGATACGTGGCAAAATTGTGGAAGCTCTCAACTAAAGCAGGCTTTCTTCGAATTATGGCTCTTCTTATATATGATCATCGATTATCGAGTTAGGTTGGGTTACATGTTGGGGATATACACAAGTGAAATTTCTTGACTTGCTAGAGGGAATAATTTGTTAAATTAGTTTCCTATCCAAAGGTCCTTTGATGCTCCTGATTAAGTGTCGACTTAGTATTCGGGAATATTAAAAATTACTGCTATCCTGGTTGTAGATCCATTTCCAAACGGAGGAAAAGTCCGATGTACGATTAACTGACGGATATTGGAAACACCAAGCGGAATCAAGTCTTCCTACACTTGTTTTCACATTAAATCGGGTGTCTAGATTTTTCCTCCATTTGCACTCGGAGCTTTTGGATTTTGATTCCTTGCACTACGGTCATACTTTCATAGAGCTCGTAAAACTCTTAATTGAGTTTCTCGCTGAATTTAGCTCTGAAAGCACACTAAGCCTTCTGGAGAACTGTCTCACCTACTCTAAGTGCCTCCAGGTTGCAACGTTGTCCATGATTCCAAGTAGTACATCAAGACTAGTTGGATGAGAGACTATAAAATCATGATAGGCAAAGTCCATCAGAGGTTGAAATTTTTAATCTAATCTAATAAATAATAAAATAATAATAATATCTGCTAGGGATGGTAATAGGTAATAGTAAAAATATTTTGATATATATAGGGGGCGTGACACCTCCCATACAACTGGAATTATTCATTGTCCATATCTCTGGAAGTATTTGGGTTAGACCACTGCAATTTGGTTAGGGGTTATATAAGGTTAAGAAAATTTAATTTTTTTTATAGAAATGTGGAGTTAAACCCACGGGTAAAGCCTAGTCTAGTAAAAAATAGAATAACTATTAGAGTATAAATTTTACATAAATAAAAATCTACATATTTCTTCTTCTTCTTTAAATGGCCATCTAACCGCCTGAGCGATTTTGACCGTCCATCTACATATTTAGCTATGAATAAAAACAAACAAAACAATCAAAGCAAAATAAATCAAAAACCTACATAACTACTTACTAGCACTTTGTGTTCTCTTATTTTTACCAACAACAATTTAAATTTGTTTACATACAAGTTGACTTAAATATTTCTCTAATGATACTTAGCAGCTAAAATACTAGCAAATAGTGCTTACATTTAAATAATTAACTCAGCTGAGGAATAAAATAATTTTCAAGTCGAGTAGCCAACAAATGCCAATTCTTCTGCAAACGAGCAAAGTGGCGAACATGGCTAACATGGCGTTCATGGTTTGCGTGCTGCAGGCGAGTTAACTTTAATGGCACTTAAAACTAGCAACTAAATTCTGCTCGTTGTGGCACGTAAATCAAATGCGCGAAATTTCACATTCCAAGCAATTCGATTTGTAACGACTTCATTGATATATACATATGTGTGTGTGTGTGTGTAGATATGTTTGTATGTATCAAAGCATGTAATAAGTAGCATTGGCAATACGCGACAATGTTGTTAATGGAATTGGTAGTCATTGCTGGCTGCGCACTTGGCTCCACCAGTCATTTGCTGCATGGCGTTTCGATCAGAAAAATTTACAACTGATTTGCAAGCAAAAGATTTATTACGATTTGCATAATTACTTACCAACTTTAATGGGTATGCATGCAGAATATTAGACTGGGAAATAAAATAGTTTTGGTTTTTCAAAAGCGAGATTAAAATGTTATAAAAGCTTAATATTTTTAATTTTTTTTTCGTTGCAAGATATAATTAAAAAAAAATTATTTATTGAAAACATTAAAAAAATAACCTAGCAAAAAAATTATAAGCGCTATTGGTTGTTATCTCGCAAGTTAAAAAACTCACATTTGATTTTCAAAGAAAGCTTTAAGCGCTTAAAAAATTTAATTTTTCTGTGTTATTCACAAGTCGCTAAATACTCACAAAAAAAAAAAATCGTTGAAGCTAGAATACACCACAAAAAAAAATTTTAAAAGAGCTTTTGATAGGTGGATTATTTCAAAGTAATCAGAGATGTAAAAGAATGCATTCTTTTGCGAATAATTATTCATTTGATTTATCGCAAAATGATTGCAGCCATTTTTTGAATTCTTTGACTGGGACTTAAAAAATGAAGTCACCATTCAGACTTCATTCTGCGACTTCGAATTCTTTTTTTCATTAATTTTTTGGTGTTCATGTATTGCATTCATTGAATAAAAAGTCTCACTGAAGTCAATTGAAGTAATTTGGAGTCATATGGAGTCATTTGAAGTTAATTTACCTGTGGCATATGAGACATGATCGTAAACTATTTTTGTTGCAAATAGTTAGTGACTTCACTCAAAAAATGAAGTCAGTAAGTGACTTCTCTAAATGACTTCAAAGTCGTGACTTCAAAAAGACTTCAGACTTCATTTTTCATTCTTTAGTCAAAAAGCGAGTCATTCGAAAATTGAGGTCATTAAATATGACTTCAACTGATTGCATTCGCATATGAATGCATTCTTTTACAACTTTGAAAGTAATCAAGTTAGAAATATCGGCATGACTTTCTAATTTCACGTTTTTATTTCGTAAATTTGGGAGAAGCCTAAATACTAATACGGACAAATGTAAATACAGGTTCTGAAAGTGAATTGAGTTCTGACATCGGTTCATCATTGGAATTAAATAAAATAATTTTTTTTTTTTTAATTTGGCTCTGTCTATTAGATATACAAGTGCTGGCGTGTGTGCCTGTTTGATGCAAATAGGGTAGCGGCTACGGCAGCAACAACATGCAACAGCTTACACAATTTTGTAATTTATTGAGTTGCAACTGAAATCGCAATGAATATTTATAATTAAAATGTTTTATGTGAGGAATGAAGTTGAAATAAAAAAAAACAAAACAAGTGAGAGTCTCAGAGTCGAGTATCGCGTATAGAGCTAAATAGCATCAAATTATTAAAATGAGTAAGGAAGTTTGGGTTGAACCAAATATGAAAAGCCCGGGCTAGCTCAATTCAAGTGTGATCAACTGTAATTGCCTTCTCCTTAGAAATTTCGGCACTTCGAAATTAGTATTCGATGATGTAATCGTTTGTCTTCACCAGGTTTATTAGACAGATTCAGATTCAGATTCAAAAAGAAAATAAAAAAAATTAATTGTTCGCATTGTTGTTGTTGTCCCAAAATGTCGTTGTTGCGTGCCGCATTTGATAAGCATCAAGACGCCGCATTCTCAGCCACTTCCTTTATGAGATTACTTGTGGCCCAGACGCTGCATTTGCAGTCGCCAAAAGTTTAAGCTTTCAAGTCTTTGAGATATTGTATCGCAGTATTAGCACATTCCAGCGTAGTTTGTGAGAAAAGGAGCAACTGCAATATGCCTATGTCATGGCACTTCGCACATTGGCATTATCTGCCGACACAAATCAGCAACATAAACATTACGCATAGACAGACACACAAACACACACAAATGCATGCATGGAATGTAGTGGAACTTGGAATTAGTCAGAAAGTGGACTAGTTAACAAACTATGCCGAAAATTCCAATAGTTTTTGTGGAGAGAATACTGGATTAGGGAGATATGAAACAAATTACAAAAAAGATTTTACTTTCATGTCTGGCTCCAGAGCTTGGATAGAGCAGCCCACTCTCCATTACTTAACAGAGTTTATTTGGTCTAGTTTGAGCCTGGTTTAGAACTAGTTTCAGACTAGTTTTTTATGTCCAAAATCTAAGTATTGACATCTCTTGTGCCATCCACATATTAAAAATCTCAGTTTTCGAGTAGTTTCGAACTAGATGATGGTCCATTCTCAACTAGTTTCCATCCGGTACATTTTGAACTAATTTCAAACTGACATCCCGCAGACCCTCACCTTGTTAAAATCACCAGTTTGGGAAGTGGTTTTTGTCAAGTTTCTAAGAATACGGTCTAGCTGTTATCTATTTGAAACTAGTGGGGGCCTGGTATATTTTTAACTTAATTTAGACTACATAGTCCGTTATAGGACGGCTGACATCCCACAGGCAGTCTAGCTAGTGTGGCATTGGTATTTTTTTAAACTAATTCCAGACCAGTCCATTGCTGACATAAATCTTAGAATTGAGGTCTCGTAGAACATGACCTCGTTCAAGTACCAGTTTAGAAGGAATTTTCTTTAAGTTCGTTTAGCTGCAGGCGACCTAATGGTCCACTTTAAACTAATATGCGACTGGTCTGTTTTGAACTAGTTTTATCCGGTTTTAAATATATGAACTTTAAAATTAGTTTGCAACTAGTTTGTTTCAATGCTGCCCGGTTATGCTTGCTGCTATAGCTGCTGGATGATATGTTGCTCCTTTGGCCTGCAATTCATCTTCTACTCGTTTCTTGTTGTTGTACGATTTTATTCATTGATTTGCCGACGCGTTTTCAATTCCACAACGATGCCAACTTTGCATAATTAATTTCATTTGCGCATGCAATCAATTCGCGTTTCAAATAAGCCAGCCTCTACACAAAATGGCAAAGTGTTAATGCAGCTGTGCGCATGCGCAAAAATACTTTTGAGTTATAACTTTTTGCACCCACCAAAGGCTAACAAACACACACACATGCATTGAATGTATTGACTACCAATCGTTCAACATGCATGCGTTATTTGTAATTTGTTGTTATTGTTGTTGTTGTTATATTTTAAGATGTCGTGCTTCTGATTTTGCTTTTGAGAAATGTTGGTAATTTTTCTCTTTCTCGGTTTTTACTTCACGTTTAAATGAATTAAACAAATTTGTGTTTTGATTAATTTGTTGTTGCTGTTTTGACATATGCACAAGCAATGATGGAGTATTCGTATGCGTGCGATTTGTTAACAATATCGAATTACAGAAGGTGTTCGCACGTTTGTTGGGTGTTGATGTGAAATGATTTTTCAAAAGTGAATACACACATCCTTACTTGTGGGTATATTTTTGTTACTTTTCACTATGTATTGAAGTTTTGAATATAAATCAAGTTTCGAACATAGTCTGAGGAATGCTGCCAATGTGGGTTTTGGGGGGGGTAAGAATAGGCCCGAGGTAAGTCTAAGTCTAGCTAAAGTCCAAATAAGCTCCGATTTTTTATATATACAACTAGCATTTATGAAATATCGCTCAATCTGGAATCAAATAAATATGAAGTTACAGCCCCAGGGGACTCCTGAACCCACTGTGAAGCTATCACAAAGACCCACCGTCCAATTTACTAAAATTGTGTGAATATTGATTAATCCGCACATATATATAGAAATATCATTAATTTAGGCCAGACGAATTTATATTTATGAAGAATTGTCTTTTTATATAGCATGGGGCGTGGCACAGCCCACTTTTAAAAAATTATGTTTAGCCGATGCTGTAACCAGTGATCCCTAGAATCTAGTTATTTCTGAAAAACTTTTAAAGTCATTGAGTTTTGCTCATAACATACATACATATTTGTGCTATTCAGTGAGTGGGGAAGGCGGCTTTGATGCCGAGTGCGTGGGTTCGAATCCTGCCAACTGATAATTTTTTTTTTAATTAAAATTTAAATCTTTTTCATCACACTCATTTTCTTGAAAATAGGAATAGTTTTAATTCTAGCTAAAATTTCAAAGTTCAATGAAATAGTCCAAAAAAATTCAAAAGTTAGGCTCAAATTTTTAGCCATGTAGGTGCATCACCGACCGCTAGTCAGTTATTGTTTAAACGGGTTAGCAACTCAGTGAAAAAATATTTGAATCCTAATACTGTTTTGTGCTATCATCAACTATATTCACTGCAAATTCATAGGAAAACAGATAAACAATGATGCGGTATATGAGAAAGTTCGTGTCTTAAGTCTTTTGTACACCACTACAACTATTTGCAAAACAAAATTTGTATGTATTTTTTTAAATTTATGATACTAAAAAAATATCTAAAACAAATCAACAGCTTATAAATATTTAAGGTCAACAAAGCAATAAATTATAATCACTATGAATATTTCAATTTTTAATAGCAAAATTTTATTTGACGAACTGTGCAGGCATAAACTTTTCGTTTTAATTTACATTTATGTATGTGAAACACCAGCACTCCCCTGAAGACAAATATGTGCATTCGCATTTGAATGGTTAAAAGTCATTACAATAATTCATTGGCTCATAAAATTGCCAATGGGCATCTAAGCAAATTCAGTGAGAGAGATACGTACATACGTAATTGTGGCATGTCACAATATGGGGCATACACAGACATACACATGGCTGGCATGCGTGCAACAAAAAGAACAACAACAACAAGAACAACAACTATTGTTTGCTTAAAGGCATATCAAATGAGTTTCTCAGTTGGCATTCGTTGAAAACATTTGCAACCGTTTGACAGTGATTTAAATGTTATTTTTGTTTGCTTGAATTGTTGTTAGTGTGACGTTTGTTGATGATGTTGTTGTGATTTGTGTTTTTTGTTGAGTCTTAATTTTTTTTTGAAATGTTGTTGCACTATTTTTGTTGTCATTATCGGGATAACCAAGTATTTACGATTTTATTGTTGTCGAGGTGCTATAGCAATCATTGCAACAATTGTTGTTTTTTTTTGCTATTTGTTGCCACGCCTTTTCTTGCAACGATATGAATCACAGCACCGCCCGTTTGTGCTTTAATAGAATTATCTTTTTTGTTTTTTTTTGTTTATTTGTTTTGCGTCAATGGTCTGGCAGTCGATTTGTTTGTGCAAAATAAATACAAACAGCCCACCACCGGTGAACTATTAGCAAATTGCAGTACAGTGAAAACACGCAGAAGTGTACAAACAATCAACAAAGAAATCCAATTCTGAGTAGGTCGAATGTGACAAAATTGTTTATCGAAAATTTGTGAAGTGCCAGGAAATGCAGTCTTTTGCCGGAATGCAGTCTTTTGCGGTGCGCTCCGATATTAGCCTCAACTGATATTAAACTGACTGTCCTAGGCCCTGTTCTGGTACTAGCGAATATCAAAGCAACTGCTAATGTTCATTGACAAACTCTCGGTGTAACTCACGAATAGCCTTTTGCTTAGCTTCGTTGAAAACTGCACACAATACTAACCAGCGCACAGTGGGCCAGGAAGGGCTCAAAAGGGGCCATAATTCAAAATCTTATCGAAATAGCTGCAGCGGTTTTTGGTTGATGAGCGCACAAACATACAGACATACAAACAAAAACTCGAAATATTCTAAACACAATTTTTCTATTTGCTTGTAAAGGTAGCCGTTCTATAGAGTTTTTACTGTACATACACACATCTACACTTTTTGCTAACAATTCACGATAGAAGGTGCATATTGCTAGGAGAGTGAGCGGGATCGTGTTACTTGACTTCAACAAAAATTCTACAAATATGGAGGTGTGTCACAGCAGAACGCTTGTCATTGCACCAGTTGCTCAATTTGATGACTGTTGGCTAATGCAATTGTTTGTTACTCTACTATTGTTGTTGTTGTTGTAGTTGTTGAAATTTTTTGTTTTGATTTCTACTTTTTCTTACTCATGTTCGCATTCAATCGCTTACACTAAATTATTTTGTAAACAAAATTGTTGTTGTTGTTGCTGTTGTTGTTGTTTGGTGTTCGTTTATACGCTTGTTGCATGATTCAATTAAGAATTTCGATATGAATCAGAATATCAGAAATGTTGAAAATTGTGTGACCGCATTGCTGCCTTTTGGCGTGTTAAAACGCGGGTTACACGCGGCCCGAAAACTCTTTTGTTTGTTGTTGGTTGTTGTAATTACTATGGTAACACCTGCTTTGACAGTAATTACATAGCGCATGCGTGTGCCAAAGACATGTAATAAATGATTAAATATTTCACATTGTTACTCCATCAAGCAAAAACAACAACAACAACAAGAACGCGCACAAAGCCAACTCGCGCCAATATGAAACAGACAAGCAATTTGTCAAATATTTAATGATTATCCTCTGACTTGTGTAAAGCTCGTGCTTTTTAATCACACATTTAACATCTGAATGTATGTGTGTGTGTGCCTTCCTTACAATTTACACTCTGCAACATGCTTACCACACGGCCACAGGCAAACACCAACCATACACAAAAGGATAATCACATTCATTCTTATAAAACGAAATCATCATCGTAGTTTCGCAGTTAATTTCATGATTGTCTCAGACATCGCTCGCACCTTCACGCTCGTTGGATCGGGCACTACAATTATCCTGGTTTAGGTTTGTGCGCGCTTAAAGAATTGATGCGCTCTTTTGTTAATTGTAGGCCTGCAACAACAACAACAACAACAACAAATAATCATCGTCATCATTTCCTTTATACAAAATAAATAAATATCGTTGAACCGTTTTGTATTGTTTGCACTTCAAAATGCGTCGACTTAATAAGCACAGTGGCGCAATATACAATTTTAAATGTTTTTGTTGGTATGTTTGTTCGCGCATCAAGCGAATACTATTGGACAGAATTGTACAGAACTTTCACCGTTTTATTACTAGATGTTCAACTTAAAGTTTGAGACCGATTTTACTACATGGAAACACTTTATTCCCCCTGCTTACAGGGGGCGGCAATAAAATTTGTTTCAAAATATTTTTATTCATTTTGACAAAATTGAAACTGTCTTTACAAAGAGCTTGTGGGAAATGCATACGGGAGTATTTTTTATTTAAAAAAAAAACGATAAAAAAAGTTTTTAGAATTTTTGTTCTTTTAGCTGGACGTTTGTTCGCGCATCATCCAAAAACTATTGGACAGAATTGTACAGAACTTTTACCGTTGTATTACTAGATGTTCAACTTAAAGTTTGAGACCTATTTTAATACACGGTAACACTTTATTCCCCCCCGCTTACAGGGGGCGGTAATAAAATTTGTTTCAAAATATTTTTATTCATATGGAAAATTGCAACAGGCGGACATCTTTACAATGAGATTGTCAGAAATGCATACGGGTGTATTTTTATTAAAAAAGAAGCGATAAAAAAAGTTTTTAGAATTTTTGGTTTTTTATCTGTATGTTTGTTCGTGCATCATCTTAAAACCGCTTTATCGAATTGAATAGATTCTTTTGCATAATATTCATGTAGCCTACTACATTCGTATGCTTAGGTCCAAGCAGCCTCTGGGCACCCACTCACCTTTAATTTGTTGCTGAGAGAAGGAAAACTTACTAAGTAGTAAGACCACTCGAGTACACGCAGGTTGTTTAAGTACTACTACGAAAGACACCCTCCATTTATACCTCGATGAAGTACTCCTCTAAAAACAACAACCTAAAACCACTTCTCCATTTTAGTAGATTAAAATATCCCACAGTTTCATTGGCTGACATCTCGAATGCTGCAAAAAGCTTCACACCAGCTAATAATAGTATACAACTCTTTATGTGGGTACCTATGGCCGGTATCTTTTCTTGGAAGGCTTTTAATATGATTCACTTTATAAACACTTTGTTCCATGGAATACACAATCGAATATGTGATATTAGGATCAAAGTCTATTGTTGTAGTATACAAACTCTTAAACAACTAAAAGCTTCTTTGATTTTCTTATTGCATTTCGCATACATCTTTCGCTTTAATTGTCTACTACACAAGTTCTTTCAAAGTTTATTTATTTCTAATTTTGTTATGCTTCCTGTGTATTTTTGTTTTAATAAATAAATGAAAATGAATGTTAGGGTGGCTTGGAAAAAAAATTATTTGCGCAAGAATTTGAGAAGATCCACTTGAGTTGTAAATAAATCAATAGTTTCAATGGAAAGCATCATAAACTTTTGAAAAGCTTTGTTAAAAAATTATTAAGTAAACAAACTTTTTTCAAAGCTTAGAGAAATTATTCACATTACCCTTGATTTAGAAAAATATTGAAATCCAAATGATAGCTTATTAATGACTAAAACATATTTATTACGAGTGTGCTATATTTATGAAACAAACTATTAATCCTCATTGGAAATACGAAAACAGCTTTCTTGTCCATTTCATGCATCCCTCTTTTTAAATACGCAAGTATAAGCTCAGGTATACACAATTATATTCTTGACGATCCCAGGCAATCATTCGCATTCTCTTCTTCCATTCAGACGCGACAAACAATTGGCTCATAATTTACTTGACTTGATTTGTCGGATTTCACACTAAATTGGTTGGTATATACATATGTATTTTATGTGCAAGAACTTTAGTACGATTGTTCATTTGATTAAGCCGATGATGTGGCCTTTAGGGGTATGTTTAAAAAGGAACAAAAAAAGCAAGAATATGGAAAAGGATGGAATCCAAACCAAGCAGAAAAAAAAAGAGCTTGGGAACCATTAGGCATGCACACTTAACTGTGAGTTTATTGTTGTTGCTTTTCTAATCACATCGCTAATTGTAAAAATTGTAAAAAAAAAATAAATAAAAAATAAAGTTTTAATGTGGCTAAAAGGTTCGAAATCAGACAATTGACACACAGGCGTCAGCTTCTTTACTTGTTTTTGTATTAAATTTTTTTATTTTCATTTCGTTGCCAATTTCATATTAAAATACTAAAACATTTTTGTTCTGCGTTTAAGCATTCAAACTCAGCAATAGTTTGGTGCTATTTTTTAAGATCTATTTAGGCATCCTATTCATAATCCAATAGATCATGTTTACTTTGACGTTTCCAATTCAAAGGGAACAAACGCTTCCACACTTCATAACGTCCCATATTAAGACCTTCACGCAACACAATTTCCTCACCAATATCTAAATAGTGTTGACGTTTGAAACTGAAAGCGCGCCAACGTATGTCACGCAACTTGTCATCACTTTGTTTATTTGGATCACTAAAATATTTGAAAAAAAAGAAAAAAAAAAACATTTATTAAAACCAAATTTAATTTTTCTTAATTGCAGCCTTTTGTCTCACCCTTTATAAGCGAATGCTGTAAACATTCTGGTTAGTTTATCGACAATAACAAATTCTCGATCATCCTCAGTGAACATGCGGCTAACAGATGGTTCCACAAATAAATACATCAAATCATCATGATGCACAACACCTTTGGAAAATATTTGTTTAAATTGTTAGTGTAACTATAATTTTAATTTTTTTTTATATTGCTGTTTTTCTAATTTACCAAATGGTTTATTTGTAGGATAATAAATATGACTGCGTTGTCCTTGATAGCTGAAACGGTAATAGAAGACTTTGGTTGAACGTGCTGCCAGATGTACGAAACGATGTACACTGAAACCAGTTAGAGCATCAGAGTAAAGCTGAAATGTAAGTAAATATGTAATAAACAAAAAAATTTAGAAAGTTAAAAATTAAATAATGTATTAATTGTTGCTTCGGCTGCCGAAATTGTATATTTAGATGCAACAATACCTTTTATAAAGCTAGGTAGGTCAAAATATTTATATTTTTTTTTATTTTTTGAAATATTTTGGCATTGTTGGTAATATTTTTTACTATGTTTATTTTTTATTTTTCTTTGATTTCTCTTTCGATTGCGTTTGTTGTTTTCATTTCGTTTTTTTTTTTGGTTATTTAAAACCTTTCTTTCGTGTTTTGAAACATTTTGCGATTTTTAGTAATATTTTTTGACTTTGTTTTATTTTTTTTTGATTCCTCTCTCACTTGCTTTTGATGTTTTGGTTTTGTCTTTTTTTTGGTTATTTAGATATTGTTTTTTTTTTTTTTGATTTTTATGTAGTATGTTTTGATTGCTCTTTCGATTGCCTTTGATGTTTTGTTTTTTTTTGTGACAATTTTTTTTTTTTATGTTTTGAAATATTTTGCGATTTTTAGTAATACTTTTTGACTTTGTTTTATTTTTTTGATTCCTCTTTCGACTGCTTTTGGTGTTTTAATTTTTTTTTTTTGTTGTTCATGTTTTTGTTTTTTTTCATGTTTTGAAATATTTTGGGATTTTTTGTAATATTTTTTGAATTTGTTTATATTTGGTTTTCTTTAATTCTTATTTTTCGATTGCCTTTGATATTTTGTTTTTTTTTGTGACAATTTTTTTTTTTATGTTTTGAAATATTTTGCGATTTTTAGTAATACTTTTTGACTTTGTTTTATTTTTTTGATTCCTCTTTCGACTGCTTTTGGTGTTTTGGTTTTGTCTTTTTTTTTGGTTATTTAGATATTTTTTTTTTTGATTTTTAGTAGTAGGTTTTGATTATGTGTTATTTTTCTTTGATTGCTCTTTCGATTGCCTTTGATGTTTTGTTTTTTTTTGTGACTATTTATTTTTTTTTTATGTTTTGAAATATTTTGCGATTTTTAGTAATATTTTTTTACTTTGTTTTATTTTTTTTTGATTCCTCTTTCGACTGCTTTTGGTGTTTTAATTTTTTTTTTTGTTTGTTTGTTCATGTTTTTGTTTTTTTTTTCATGTTTTGAAATATTTTGGGATTTTTTGTAATATTTTTTGAATTTGTTGATTTTTGTTTTTTCTTTAATTCTTATTTTTCGATTGCTTTTGATATTTTTGGTTTTTATTTTTAGTAAAAGTATATCACAAAAAAGTTTAAAATTTTCCCTCTGCCAGTGGCATTCATTCCATTGACATTACGAGACGACACTAAAAAATAAATTTTCTTTAAACTCAGCACTACATACATACATACATACCTCTATTAAGGGCTGCAATGAGCCAGCATACTCCAAAGACTCTTGACCAAAGTAAGCATTCTTCAATTCCATGCTTATATTTGACGTACGTGGACTATCGGCGCTATAAAGAAAGCATATTGGCGCAATTTGTTCGAAGTTGTGAGCCAAAGCTTTTAAGAGGCGTGGATTCTCAACGATAGCTACAAACATACAAAAGCGTAAGCGCTACACATTTTAACAATAAATTACTCACATATCGCTTGACCAGCGAACTCGTCCTTTGTCATGCCAGTTATAATTGGAATTTTCATGAAATTACCATTTTGATAAGACCACACTGGATCCTCGACAAGAAAACGTTCCTGACCATAATCTGGTTCGATGACAGGTTTCCACAAAATCAACGGGTTATTGCGTCCAAACTCGAACATATGCGGCAAAGTGTTGGCATATTCAAGATAATGTTTCTGGAAGTGTAAAATTTGTTGTAAGAGATTTCAATCAAATCTTTGCAAGACCAACGGTAAACGCACCGAATGCAAACAGCTCATCATATCTGTTAAATTTTCTGTTGAACAGTGTAAAAGCGCCGCTTGACGCATAGCCAAATTCAATTGTTCAAAGGGCAAAGGCCATTGTCCCGTCACGGATCCACTCATAATAATCGCTTTGTGAAATAAATTCCTCGACATTGGCGATACCAAGTGCAAGGTAATGCTCATAGCACCAGCACCATAACCCAACAACGTGACCGAATTGGCATCACCACCAAACCTGGAGATGTGCAGTTTCACCCAACGCAACAACATCACTTGATCCTTCAAACCCATATTACCGAGCGCCTCCTCTGTGCCGGTGGCCAAAAAGCCTAACGAACCCAAACGATAATTAAATGTTACCAACATAACATTACGATCCATAAAATATTGCGGTCCTGCGAAATTTTTACTTTGTCCCGAGAGTGAATAGAAACCACCCGGATGTATGAAAATAATAACCGGTTTCTTAACATTCGGTTCCTTTTCGGTTGGTAGATCGCGCGTATAAATATTCACACGTAAACAATCCTCAGACACATCATCACTATAAAGACCCGGCTGTGGACAACGTGGTCCATCGAAGGTGGCATCGAAAATATCAAACCATTGATCAACCGGTTCGGGTGGTTTGAAACGCAATGCACCCACAGGTGGCTTGGCATACGGTATGCCACGAAATGCATAAAAATTACGTCCGGCTTGCGATGGCAGCAATGTGCCACGTATTTTACCCAATGCTGTCGTAAGCACCATATCCGATAGTTCACGATCCAAACCCTCGGCTGTGCTGTTATCTTCACACTCTACACTGGTAGCGCTCGTCAACAAGGCGAGCATACAAAGCACTGCCATGCTGCTCAAACAGCGACGTATCGGCATTGTGCTGCGAAAGGATTCACCAAACTGATATTGGCTAGTTGGACGTATGCAGCTTTTATAGGCTCTAGGTCGTGTGTGTTGTACATTTGATATTGATTCAAATTGATTATTATTGCTAGAATGCGTAGGTGTTATAAAATTACAAATGATCGGTATAATGAATGTGACATAGAATGGTCACGGCATAGCACATTGTGACCACACAACATCACGGCGGCAAAGGATGGGCACAGTTGGAGCTCATCGTACGTCCAATGTTAATTGAATAGCGCAGGCAAAGTGTTGCAAATTTAGTATTCACAGGGCAGAATGTTGCCACGCGGCGCGTACTAACTTCGCAAGCCTGCAAAATGATCATTTGAATTTGAAATATTGAACTATTTGTCTAAGTATGGAACTGCAACTGGGCGAGCATTGTGGGCCGCAGGGAAGTGCAATAAATGAATTTATGCTGGTTTGACGATGCAGAGAAAAGGTAGTCCCCGAGTGGAGTGCTGTACTACCCAAGTTAAGTACTCCACTGTCATTCTGCGACAAAGAAGCCGTAGATTCGAAGACTAACAAACTGTTGAAGTTAATACTTCGGACTATAGCATAGAAAAGTCTTGAGCATCGTTAACCAGCTCGATGAGTTAGGGAAGGGTAAGTCATCGTCCATCTGTTTTTGCTATCTCAATCGAGTTCTATACTTTCTTTCAAATTTGGGTCTAGATTTTGTGTGTCATACAGTAAGCAGAGCGTTTGTAGGCCGACTGCGTTATCGTTGAATTTTCTTCGATTGCTACTGGGTAGGTCATCACGGGAAGGACCATAAATCTTTAGGAAATATTTTCATAGGCGTACAGCAAGGGCTACTCCAATTTAAATTTGAGACTGTCTACTATTCTTTTTCGCAAAAAAAAGTTTTCAAAAAGTAAAGGACTTTAGGAGTCTTTCACTTATTGGAATCACGAAAGCGGCCAAAAATACATTTTAGGCGGTAACATAAAGCTTAAGTGTCTTCCAGAACTCCCCAGCAGGTTAAATCTAAACGTTTCCAGTACGCCTGTATTTAATTCAAATAATTTACACCTCTTCGCTTCTGTTCTTAAAATATTCAAAATTTCCCACCCAATACTTAATGAGCACACTCAATCAATTTATAAAATAATACCTTTTATACTAATTAATAGCCATTTTTATGCCGCATTACCTTAGCTAATTACTTGTCACCTCCAGTTTAATATCTATTCAATAAAACTATAACCAGCCATACGGCAAACCACTTAACTTGCCATGGGCGATCGAAATTTTATCATAACAAATGATTTGCATTTAATCATAGAACTTGGAGCGTACAAAATAGTAAAGTCAGCAAACGTTGGCGTCTACGCGGCAATTAATTAATAAACGAAAGAGATACAGGAAGGTGCGCCTAAGATTTAATTTTCAGTTCTTCAAAGGTTTTTTGGCGCCAATAAAATAATGCCGCAAGGGTCCGTTCAGCTAAAATCTCTGCGATATTCTGTTTTTTTTTTGTTTTTTTTGTTTCATTCGAGCTGCCTTTGGCTTTGTGGGCGTGTTGCACACTTGTGCCCAGCCATGTGCCACGATTAAGTGTCAACAACATAAAGAACATAACGATTTGCATATTTATGTGGATAAGTACATACATATATGTCAGACATGGGCAGACTGCATGCAAAATTTAATGAAGGTTTGATGATAGTGCAATTACATTTCCATTGCTTGATTTTTGAATGTTTTTAAGTGAAACTCTCTGCCAATTATCACTCAACACGGATTTTCACTTTAATTTATACAAATCGAAATGGTCAAACCACTCAGATTTAGCGAGAAACTCCACTCAAAATCATTGCTGAGTGGCAATGCAAGGGCAGGTTCCATTAGTGAATGGAAAGTCAATATTAAGTGATAATGGAAGGATAGTTCCACTAATTTAAACATTTGTTTTCATTAATGAATGAAATTGAAACTCCACTCAAAATAGGTATTGAGTGGCAATCCAAGGGCAGTTTCCATTAATATATGGAATGAGTGATAATGGAAGAATAGTTTCCATTAATGAATAAAAGTAAAGCTCCACTAAAAATAAAATTTGTTTCCATTATTGAATTAAAGTGAAACTCCACTCAAAATCAATATTGAGTGATAATGCAAGGAGAGCCTATATTAATGAATGCAAGTGAATGGAAAACCAGCAGTGAGTGACACCGGAAGGAGAGTTTCCATTAATGAACGGAAGTGAAATTCCACTCAAAAATTATTGAGTGATAATGGAAGAATAGTTCCACTCAAATAAAATTTTGTTTAATAATGGAAGAGAAAAAAATCAGTCAGCATAACTTTTTAATGGAATTTCAATTCATTCAGCATTCCTTTTTTTAATTTGAAGTTAGTTATTGGTAATGGAAACTACCCATCTGTGACCAGTGTTCGCAGTGCTGTTACTTAGTAAATTATGCAGAATATTTTCTTTCAAAAAATTTGCATTTTTATTTACTTCACGACATGTTTTTATGTAATATGTACCTAGGCATGCTTGTATATGTGTGTCTTAGTATTAATTTATTGCTGCCACATTGAAAAATTAGTTAGTGCACCTTATTCGCAATGACTTTTCATAGTTTAATTGGCTCATAGTTTATTATTGCAATGCGTTGATGTATTTAATGTTGATGTTGAGTTGGTCATAGCTTGAATTCCTGGCGACAAAGTCAACACTTTACACGAAATTTATGATCGTTTCTTCAAACAATTATGTCGCAAAATTTGCATACCAGTAATGACATTTTATACTATATATGGGCAGTTGTATATATGTATGTTAAGCTGTTCAAACTCAAATTAAATCAGTGGTTCAACTTTTCTACAAAATAAGCTAGAACTCAAAGAAACTGCGGCCGAGAAGGTTTTACTTTTATAAAAAGCTTTGACCGCAGAGTAGAGAAGACTTGAATGCATTGCTTTGCTACCCAATGAACAAATAGCTAAGGCGATTCAAAGCCAACTTTTGATGATAGTAATAGCCGGAAAAAACGCAAGATTTATTTCTCTAACTTTGAAATAAATATGATGTCGCCATGGCGTGTTAAGCCTTAAATAGATTTCAAAGGAAACTTGCCGCACAACAATGTTGACTGCATCTAAGAACTTAGCAATACCGCAGTATGTACCTAAATTTACATATGGAAAAAACTTTAAAATACTCTTTGACATGATGTATTTTGTATACAAATTATCTAAGCAACAATTCTCACATTGCAGCCAACAAAACGATGACTAGTCAAGCAACAATGTCGCATGCGGCAAATGTTGGCAACAATTAAATGTGCTGTCAATGAGCAATAATTTGCCAAACAAAAAAACAAAAAAAAAATGCAACCCTATTCAGTTGTCAAATATACCAAAAATGGGGGGGAGAGGAGCTTTAAACAGCAGTAAAATATGTGTATAATACAAACAACAACTAAAAGCAAACACCAACAATTCAAATTGTGCATTCAATACCTAGGCACAATCAGAGCACAATTATCACAACAACAAAGAGCCAAAAAAGTAAAACCAAACGAAACATTTCGCTGTGCGCCGGTAGTGGCAGTAAACAGCTTGGCAGCTAAGTAGTTGTTGTTGTTTTTTTTTTTTAACTGAATGAACAACAAGCAATTGTTGCTGACAGCTAAGTGCTGAGCGCACACTAATATGGCACCGTAAATGCAATTAAACAACGACAACAACAATGGCAACAATGACTGCTATACCAAATTTCGATGGTCAATAACAACAATGGAATTGGCGGCAGCACCAGCAACAACAGCAACCAACAGCAGTAGTGGACAGACTGCAACAAGAAAATTGGCAAATGTTGGTAGCCGTCGTGATATGCCGCCACCATGTAGTAATAATGCAGCCAGCAACATTTTTTTTTTATTATTTTTTGTTATTGTTTTTGTACGTCGTGTTATTGCTGTCGTCTCAGCATTACAACAAAATATGCATCATTGCCGCGTTGCCAACAATTTCTTAGCGCAAAAGAAAACTACAAAAACAACGAGCAACAGAGTATATTTGTGTGTGCGTTTGTGCTGGCTTATATCACGGTGTATGTGTGTACTTTAGTTAGCCATATACAAGGTAAGTTATGTGGTGGCATGCAAGCGGCAAATCTCTTTGACATTGTCAATAGCACACGTTCGCAAAGAATTAATTAATTGTCAGTGACGTCATGGAAGTCGAAATTTGATGTTGTTTGACGTTTACAGCGCTGTTTCGTTTTATGGTGGTGCAGAAAGTAATATGGCAGATTGAGTGCAGTAAATTTGTTGTAAAAGGTTGTATGCCTCTTAGGTTATGACTGCGCTATATCATGCGCTACTATTGGTCAATATGATCGCTAAGTCTAAAAGATTCCAGCTGAAATCAGTCAGACGCACTTGTGAGCTTATGTGGGATGTCTGCTTCCTGAAGCTTAGTTTTTAGGTAAACCTGAGCATGTCCAAAGAAAAACGATTCTAAATAAATAAGAGAAATTCACGTTAAGCTCTTTTGTTACTTTTTTAGTTTAATGCTGGTCATTCCTTTAGAAGGAATTGTTCCAAGTTCGTTTCTTTTATCTTTCCTTTTATTCTGCTTAATATTCTACGAAAATAATTTTCAAGGTCTTTTCTTAATGCTTTTGTTAAATACATACTGGCAAATGTTCCACTCAAAGCATTCAAGTTCGTTTCTTAAGTCTTTCGTAAAATACTGACAAATATTCCATACAAGTCAAAGTAAGTTCTTTAGTCTTTTCGGGTATGCTGGTAGATATTCGATAAAACAATTGCAAGTTCGTTTCTTAAATCCTTCGTAATATAGTGGAAAATATTCCAAACATAGCTTTCAAGTTCGTTTCTTAAGTCTTTCGTTGAATGCTGATAAATATTTCACAAAAGTATTTCAAGTTCGTTTCTTAAGTCTTTCGTAAAATACTGACAAATATTCCACACAAGTCTTTCATGTTCGTTCCTTTAGTTCCTCGTTGAATGCTGATAGATATTTTACAAAAATCCTTCCAAGTTCGTTTCTCAAGTCTTTCGTTGAATGCTAAAATATTTCACAAAAGTCTTTCAAGTTCGTTTCTTAAGTCTTTCGTAAAATACTGACAAACATTCCACACAAGTCTTTATGTTCGTTCCTTTAGTTCCTCGTTGAATGCTGATAGATATTTCACAAAAATCCTTCCAAGTTCGTTTCTTAAGTCTTTCGTTGAATGCTGATAAATATTTCACAAAAGTATTTCAAGTTCGTTCCTTTATTTCCTCGTTGAATGCTGATAGATATTTCACAAAAATCCTTTCAAGTTCGTTTCTTAAGTCTTTCGTAAAACACTAACAAATATTCCACAAAAGTCTTTCAAGTTCGTTTCTTAAGTCTTTCGTTGAATGCTCTTAAATATTTCATGCTAATAATGGCAACAGAACTTTTTGAGAGTTTAAATGATACACATTCGTGGTCAATTAGGATATACCAAGCTTGGTTTTATTACCAAAAAATTCATTCAATCTGCACCTTGGCAAGAGGATTAGCTATGGGGTACCTTTCAACACAATAACCATTCAACCTAATTCATTATTGATTGTAAAAACAGCACCAAATGTAGGTATTTAAGGATCTTTCAGTTTCAAATATATGAGAATATCGATATTTCAGTGGAAATACGCGCATAAGCTGACTTGATTTTGCATATTTTTTCA